>JAGVVM010004801.1:0-13434 GCA_019149425.1 Psidium friedrichsthalianum | reverse complement strand
TTTACAAGAAAGCTCCTTAATGCCCAGGGTATGCCAGACTTGCACAGTATGCACACACAACAGGCTGTACATCAAGTTTCTTAGCGTCGCAGTCACTAACAGGCTACACTCTTTAAATATTCTTTTATAGATCACTTGTCATAACAAAAGAAGATCCTATGCACTCTTTTTGCTGGTGCAAAATGCACAATTCGAGCGACCATATTGGTGACATCAACGGATGGTTTGGGAACAGTACTTTGACTATTCATAAAAGAGCCACATGAACATTTGTCAACTCCATAATAAACAGGAAATCCTCCTTCTATTTCTTAAAATTTGAATTATTAAGAAACTCAATCGTAGTGGAGTTGCCATTCACATAAAAGATGACTGTAAAACAAACAACGTTTATTAGCAGTATCTAGTAAGCACAGTGTAACTTAAAAAACCTTAGAAATAATATCTTGATAATACATGCATCATCACATGATCATATTTGGGCGAATATAGGGCATGCAGTTGCAAACTCTCTACATGACGACACCATGAGAATATGTTTCAATTTTCATGAATCACCACATTTGGGTGTGTGAATCTAAAGGAATCGATCACTTATCAATTATATGTTTTATAGGTATCTCTTCCTGAGCTAATACACAACACCTCTTGAGAGTATACAATCGCACATTAAAGCAGGAACAATCCCACCATATATGATATTGATATTTCTTCAACTCAAACATGTATGCTACTTTGGTGGTTACAATCCAATTGAATTTTTGACTCTCTCATACCAAGGATATAATTTTAGCGTCTCACATTTTAGCATATATATGTGATTTTTAGACTGAAAAACTTGGCAATGTCATCAAATCACAAATGATGCTAATAACATTGCTTCATGTATGTCAAGATTTTGTACGTGTCAACACTTAATAACACTACACATTTTGCATATGGTCATAAACACGTGAGCTAGCCTTAGTATGTCCAAACCGTATGAAAATATAATAGAAATGCCCATAAAACCCCTAAAGGTATGCTTATATAGGGATTTTATGTATTTTTCATATTTTTTAAAAGGCTCAAAAAATTAAAATAAAAATACCAACAATGTAGAAATTTTCCATACGAGCACGGTGGCACCAAAAATGTCCAGAAGGACCTTGGACGCACCACATGCATCGCTTGAAGGCTCAGCGCATAGGGTTCCCACGCCGCACATGCTAGGCATATGCAGATGCACTAATCGATCTAACCATTAACTCAGACCAGAAGGCGCGGGAGCTGACGTCATCGATGATGTCAGTAACGTACGTGGCAGCCTGTTATGAGGCGACAGCCACCCTATAACAATGCCATGTGGCACCCCATCGTAAGCGTCCACTGCCATGCTATCGCAAGGCGCATTCACGCGTGGCGCGCATAGAGCTCACGCGTTGTATCCCCCGCAGAGCCCCCCCGCCGGGCCGTGCGTAAGGGAGCGTGCGATCACTAGTTTTGAATCATCTCAATGAATAGAAGCCAAATATGCAATAAAATTCTAGTTTCATCGAACTAAAAATCCAAAAACAGGCATAAATAGAGAATTCTAGATTCGAACTACAAACTCACTCTGATACCAATTGTTGGCCATCACAAACGGTCGTTCGTCGTCATCAACGACTCCCCAAAAGATCGTCGTAGTTCAAAGACTAGAAACAAAACAATAGAAAGAAATGGGTTTGCGTACCTGATTTTGAAATCCATCGTCGTTTAATGCGGAATATTGATGATCTAATTACTCAAGACTTCTCCTCTATCGCCCTTGGATTGCTTGGCATCGATGAGACCCGCCCTTCTTATCACATTCTCTATCCTATAGAGAAGATGCTGGTGGCAATGAAGATGTAAAAATGAAAGTAAGGGTTAGAGAGGGTGACCTAACCCTATTATAGAGTTTTGGCCAGGCCTTGTCATCACGAGCTGAGTTTAACTCGGCCCACACTAGCAAAGCCCTTATTCGGCCCATAAAAATTCTAAACCCATGCTTTTTATTAAATCAATCACCGTCAACGGTAACTAGATCTATAAGACAGTAAATTACAATCTCAATACTATGAGTCAATATTAGAAAAACTCTCGAACGGTCGGAGGAGGTGAGGTTGGCATGGGGATGGGGATGATGGTGAGCGGATACTAGGGCTAGATTCGAGGCGATGGTGACGAAGAGGAGGGGCGATGAAAACATGCACTCCAGGAAGGTGGAGGAGGGTTGAGGGAGGATGTTGGGGTTGCAGGGATGAAGATAGAGAGTGCGAGGAAGATGAAGAGAGGATACAAAGCAAAAAGGCCCACAACTTTATTATCTTGAGTTCCCCAACAGCAAAGCCGCCTTCAATTATTACTTTAAGTAATATTTAAATATTGTACGAGGGATACTTCGTAAATTGTTATAAAAAAAATAAGGAAGATGTAGCCGCTTTAGAGTCAAAATAGAGGCAGGGCTCACAGCTTTATTATCCTAAGTTCCCCAACAGCAGAGCCACTCCAAATTATTACTTTAAGTAATATTAAATATTTCGTCAATCAATCTTTCTTTGATTTTTTTTCCCTCCAAATTCTTTGATTATGGTCAATTCAAAATGATATAAACAAATAACAAATTAACTATTTTTTAGGCCTTTTATTATTGTTCAAAATTTAAATCACATTAATTTAATTTAAAAATCATGAAAATTTATATATTAAGAATATATATTTAATTACGGTGACCAACGTGTTAAAATTTTTATATTCTGAAAACAACATATTGTGTTGTTGCGGCGCACCGCATGTGTGTCCGTATTACTTAGTCTAACCTTCTGTTCCCTCTCGAAAAAAAAAAAAAAAAAACCGCGTCTGCCCCTTCTCTGCCAAATTCCGGACTTTCTCGAGAAAAGTAGGGAAAATCGCGATTTCCATGGAAAGTCCCGTAATTTTCCTTACAATAATTGATATAAAGCCCCCGCACTACCGAGCTGATGCGTCGAGCGCCAGTCTTCTCTCTCTGTCTCTCTCTCTTGACTTTGAATCTTCCGTTTTCATGCTGGAGATTAATCCGTAACGCCAAATGCAAATCACCAGAAAAGTCTCTGATGGAGGAGTGAGGTGGTGAGGAAGGACTTGCGCTTTCCGTGGCATTTTTCCTCCTTGTTATGCTTTTCTTGCTCACGTAGCGATCGCTCGGCGGCTTTTCATAGCGTGACCGGCTCTCCCCTCCGATTTTTCTAATCGCGAGGGCCCAGTGGGACGTGCGAAAGCAACGCCTATTCCTGACGCTTCCCTCCGGTTTTGCGCGTCGGTCCTTACTTGGTGGGGGGGTGTTCGGTGTGATTGTCGACTTTGTGCGTTGGTATTCGGTGGGAGAATCGAGCGAGAAAATGAAGAACGAAGATCAAGCGAGGTCTCTGTTCGGGATTCCTCTTTCCGGCCGCCCGAAGTGGCACCAATTCCTCATCTGCTCTTCCGGATTCTTCTTCGGCTACCTCGTCAACGGCGTCTGCGAGGTCCATTTACTTGTTCGTCGCCTAGATTTTTTTTTTTCGTCGTTTTGGCGTCGTTTGTCAATTTGTTTGGGGCTGTTTCTGAATGACATTTTGATTGTTCAAATAGCTTTTTGTCGAAATTGTTAGGTGTTTGGTTGGTAGGACTCATTCGAGCATGAAAATGATGTTCGAGTCTGATTTTGTAGTATAAGTTTCCTGAATTGTGTGAGGATAGCGAAAAGCATGTTTAGTAGGCCTATTGAGCGCGATAGGCCAGTACAGGTGCAGGAAATGTACGGGAGCGTTCGTGTTTTTGTTGATGTTCTAATTTTGAGTGTGAAAAAGCCGAAGCATTGTATATCTTTAATGAAAACATCTTCTTCAATTCTTCTCCTATTTGCAGGAATACGTGTATAATCGGCTCCAATTCAGGTGTGTGCTCTGTTACATATGCTCTGCAAATCTGGCCTTGAGCTCTTTCCCTTATGGGTTATTGACTTAAATTCTTTGGGATTTGCAGCTACGGCTGGTATTTCACCTTTGTACAAGGATTCGTGTACCTGTTACTCATATACTTTCAGGGTTTCACCACCAAGCATATGGTGAACCCATGGAAAACGTATGTGAAGCTCTCTGCTGTGCTCATGGGTTCTCATGGATTGACTAAGGGATCTTTGGCGTTTCTCAATTATCCTGCCCAAATTATGTTCAAATCCACAAAGGTAAATTGCCGGCTCTATCTTTCCTTCGGTATCAGTCTTGAGCTTGACTAGTACTTGGCTTCTACGAAATGAATGTTTTCTAGTTAGTATATTCCTGCTTCCAGTTGAATTTTATTTTGAAAATGTTGGAGTTTTAAGTGATTTATTCTTGTTTCACCTGTTATTGTGAAAAAATAGGTTTTGCCAGTCATGGTGATGGGAGCATTTATTCCTGGCTTGAGAAGAAAATACCCAGCTCATGAGTATATATCTGCTCTGCTTCTAGTAGTTGGTCTGATTCTGTTCACATTAGCAGATGCTCAGACTTCTCCAAATTTTAGCATGATTGGTGTTTTGATGATTACTGGAGCTCTAATCTTTGATTCATTTCTCGGAAATCTGCAAGAAGCAATATTTACCTTGAATCCTGATACAACGCAGGTGCTGAGTTACATCCTCGGTTTCCTTTTGATGCTTCTTGGTTATGAGGTAATAGATTGTTTGGTTTCCTCATTGTAAGTTGTATTACTACTTTTGCAGATGGAAATGTTGTTCTGTTCGACAGTAGTCGGCTTGCCTTTCCTTGTTCCACCAATGATCCTTACAGGGGAGTTGTTTAAGGCTTGGAATTCGTGTTCTCAGGTGAGGGGAAAATTCTTACTTTCTACTACATGTTGTACATACATATCTTATCTAGCATCACAAATATATCCCATCTTTAGAACTTTTCTGTTTGGATTTTGCTCAAGTATTGTTAAGTCGCTGAACTCAGACACAACATGCCCACTATGCCCGACTACCAGCTAACGGAATTTCTGGGACTGTCAATGTTCTGGGAGTTGACTATTCTATTCCACAGTATATTATGTTAATGCTGAGCATGCACTCCCCAGAGTTTCGCTGACCCCAACTGGTTTGGGATAAAGGTGATGTTGTTGCATTCCCCAGAGTTGGTAAAGTAAGGCTATTCGGTAAACAAAGGTTGAAGACTAAGAGTGGTGTTAAATTGTTTGAGATCCAGAGTGTCAATAAACAGTTTCAAAAGGGACAAGTGATGCACCTCTAGCAAGTTATTTAAGTGGGGATAAAGGGGACAGAGAATCCACAAGTGAACTAACTTGTGCATTAACACGTTGTATGTTGACTGCACCTAAATATGTACTTTGCTGATTACTTGCAGCTTATTCATTTTGACTCACTCTTTGTTGTCTTGTGACCATATGGCAGCACCCATATGTATATGGGGTGTTAATTTTTGAAGCAATGGCCACATTTGTTGGACAAGTCTCTGTTTTATCCCTCATAGCCATCTTCGGGGCTGCAACTACTGCAATGGTATTTACTTATACCACATTCTTTTCAGAAACTTTGACTTCTTACAATTGATCATTTTTGCTTTTTTATGAGGGGTTAGAATGATTAGTTTGTACTTTTGTAATCACCCACTTCCACAGCTGTGCGACTCTACTCAGTTACAAGACTAAGGATCATAGGAATTCCTGGAGTTTGCCACAGAAATGGGTTTTCTGAAAACTAAAACAAGATCATAAATGCCAGTGTGCATTTATCTGAATGATCAGCTGATACTTTTGGTTAATCTAAATGCAGGTAACAACTGCCAGGAAGGCCGTCACTCTCTTGTTGTCATACTTGATATTTACAAAGCCATTGACGGAGCAACACGTGACAGGGCTTCTGCTTATAGTCATGGGGATCATATTGAAGATGTTGCCAGAAAACAAACCACCTCCCAGGGGTATAATGGCTAATGGCGGTTCTAAGCATGAGAAATCTCCACTCCGAGGAGAGAGCAAACTTGTTGACAATGGGGAAGCTGAAGAAGAAGGAAGGCCGTTAGTATGATTGAAGGTGGCCCATTTTCTTTTCCTCTTCCCCTTGTTTGATGTTTTATTAGCAACTTTTCACTCTATTTTTTCTAGCTTGCAAGGTCACATGTCACAGCTAAAGAAAGAAAAAGATATACCTGGTAGAGCGAGAGAGTGCCGCCCAGACAAATTCATTGTCCATGAATCTGTAGTTTGAGTGGCTTCTTAGTGACTGACTATACACACACATAAAGCGGAGAAATCTATAAAGCATTTTTCCACGAAAGGCAATAGTTAGTACTAGAAAGCGAAAGGGGGCACTTATCTTCAGCGTTTTGCCACATGGATATCTTGTTTGAGATGTTCCCAATTGCGAATGAAAAGGTTCCATTTATTTCTCTCTCCCGGCAGCGTTATTGGTGATGATGTTCATAGTTCAGACGCGGTAGAACAAATTGTGCATACTTTTAAATCAAGCTAATGAGTTTGCTTCTTATATTACTCCTGACGGGAGTACAGTAGTTTTTTCTAGTTGTGCTATTTGGATATATTAAAGGAGTCGCTTTAATGATTCTTGCTAATTCTCCTACTCAAATACCATATATTTGTATCTGTAGTTATATGTTAAGGTTCTTGTTATCGATTATCACTTGGTGGATATATTCAAGAAGCGAATATTCAATTGTTCAAAGCATTGATCGAGCATGCTCGGAGCATTTTTTATACTTCGGGCGTCACCTGGTCCTGGTGGTTTACATCCTGACGGACCGAAAGATCAATTAGCTCACCTCTGTTTTCTTCGCTAATGTGAGTTTATCTCACTCATTTGGACCTTTGGTTTTTGGATTTTGGGGGATAACCAGTTTCGAAGCTAATCGTGGCTTTGCTAGTCCTGTTCCATGTGCTCGGATCCAAGCTTCCCTAACATATGGCAAGGACCAACACCGGTCCTACTCCATCAGAATGTTCGTGTACTTGATTATGTTTGTATCTGCAAGCGATGCTCATTTGAACTTTGATTAGATCTGCTGTCGAAGTCATTTGCAACCGAAAGCGACCTTAGTAAATGCTTGCTTCAACGCCAATGTGGTCCCTTGGAGAGGTTCCATTTGGACTTCAAAACATGGGGTGTTTCCAAGAGTCGACCATTGACATATGGGGCGTGGACCAGCCTTCTTGGCGGGGCATGAGCAAGAGACTACCCACTTCTGGGCACTACCTAGCCAATTCCGGCCGACCAGGAGGCCCACCCTATTACACGAGCTCGTGCTCGAGATGGACCATAATTAGGATGGCAAATACCCTAATATTGTCCTCAGTCGAGCTAAGTCCTCCATAATTTGTGGGTAGCATCCGAACCTCTTGATTCGATTGAATCATTACAAATGCCCAGTCCATATGTGTCGTGGAAGCTTCCACGACATATAGTCTAGGAAGCACGGACACTTTCCTGAGGCCTCCGTGTCGTGTCGAACACCTTACACGCGTCTGACATGTTACCGATACGTGTTCAACATGTGTCAGATATCTAACAGGTGATCTGCACTCCGGACACGCCAACGATATGCAAGTTTAGCATCCTAACACGCCATTCCAACGTGGACGTGATCAATTTTAATTATTTCTAATAAATTAGGGGCGAAAATATATATCCAATCAAATTTAATAAAGCTATCAAAAATATATATACCTAGTTACCTTAAAATTAATATATCCAATCAATCCAAAAAAAAACTTAATAGTGAATCCCTAGTATATACATTTAATATATGATGTGCCTAAAATGTCGGAATTTTTTATTTTTTAAGAAATGACATGTCGGCATATTGCGTAGTATCGCGTGTTGCATGTTGGTGCTTGTGCTACTTAGCATAAAGCGGCGGGTGTGCACTCTTTTTTCTTATCTAGATTAGTTTGTTTTTTTTTTATCTATCTGGACGCGTTTAAGACCAAAAATTTTAGCCTTGAATTTGTTAGAGCTTAAGTGCAGCGCTGATCGGACTTGCAATCCATATCAAGAGATTCAAGACTCAATAACTCGGTGTATGCTTAAGGGGCGACAGTGCTCGAAAGATCTATCTTCAGGTACATTGCCTTAGCGTTGTCTACAATCTTGTAAACTAAAATGTGTTCCAGCCATGCCATAGGCACATTATTTTTCAGATTGCAATTTTTCTAGAGATTTATTGTCTAGTTCTACATGCCTATTCCGATGCAGACCAGGCTGGCTTGACTCGATATTTTATGAAAAGATTTAGGGCTTTCAAAGTCCGATAGTAGAGGCCAACTTGAGTAGGGATTCGGTATGCTCAAAGAGCTACAGAATATTAAAGATCTAACTAGTGTAGAACATCGGTGAAAAAAGATTAGAAAAGGCCCTGTTATGACATTTTTTTTAAAAAAAAAAGTGGGCTGGAATCTACGCATTCATCCTTCGCATGGACTTGATGGACTATACGACGGCGTAAGCAGCCGAGGTGGGTCCCACGGAGATGGGCCACCACTAGTTACCACACTCAGACAAATGATTCACCCACGTGGCCCAGGTGGAGCTTGCCTCTTCCTGCTGATAACGAACCATCGCACGGTCCCAATTGAATTTCACTTCACTACCTCATCTGACGGCCACGATCAGCCCGTCAATTCTTCCCTTTTTTTTTTTTTGGAACTCTCTCTCTCTCTCTCTCTCCGGCTGCTGTTCCATTTTCACTCCCAGTGCGAACGTGAACAGAGCGGAATTAGAAAATTTGCTGCAATTTTTGACGAACGGAACCCTAACCAGTCCCCACCTTGTTCTTGGCGTTCGATTCTCTCCTCCCAGTGCGGCGAAATCATGAGCAGGAAACGCCTCGCCCCGTCGGCCTCCAACCCCGATGCCGCCGACTCCGCGGTGAGTCCCCTCTCGGCTCAAAAAACCCTAACTTTGCTTCGATCCTGCTTCGGGCTTCTTCATCCCGTCTCCCCTTGTTGTTCTGGCATTATGCTCGCTGGCAGTATCAGCCGGTCGAGCATTTGCATTGGCCGCGTCTGTGGGGGAAGTCACTGCTTTCTACTCTTCCGAGTTCGTGGTGAAAGCAAATCGTGGGCGTCCAGCTTTGGACGCGTGTGGGTTTTCGTTTCCTTCGTGAGCTCGTAGAAGAAGTTGTTTGAGCTCTTGTCGTGTAGTTTGGGAATCGGTTGTTGCATCGGTGTTGATATGGTTTTGTCCCGAGTTGAGTTTGAGCTGGCCGATGTGAACTTGTGCTTTTGGAACATTAGTTTCGAGTTGTGGATAGAAGTCGATTTATTTCTTAGGCCTTGTAAGTGTCGCTCTTCTCCCTGCGCATATGGGACAATGACTTATTTGGGAATTGAGTGTATTATGGGAAACGCTGATGAAATGTCTGCATTATCTGCTCTTAGTAAGTTCAGAAACGGAGGCAGTGTGCTGTTGCGATCTGTGGAGTTATTATTATGCAAAGGAAGTTTAGAAAGTGAGGTGGAGTATGACGTGAAATATACATTCAACTATAGCAGTTGTTGCTTACTATTCATTTTTCTTCAATTCAATGCAGTTCTGGAATAAAAGAGTAATGGCTGGATCAACTTTCGATGTCCATAGGGCTGAGCCATCTCAACGGCAGTTCATGGTGACACCACCACTTGATATGCACCGGGCTGAGTCATCTCGACACAACGTGAGAGCTCTCAATACCCAATTTGCAAGGTTCGTGTTAATTATTTCCAGTTTCTCCATAGACATAAGTCTGGCTTATTCTTCAATTGAATGGGTGCTAGATGCCCTATGGAGGCTCTCGAATGTTCTTATTTTGTCGAATAACGTTGTTTTCCCCTCTTAATTTGGGACTCTGTGCATCTTATCTTTACTTCGTGATTATGCCTTTTGTTCTGAACAGTTGGGTGCAAACACAGTTGAAGAATCATCCCGATGAGCTTTGGGAAGATGGCGTCCGCGACTACTTAAGTCATGCTTCAAGCATAATGGTACTATTTCTCCTCTTCACTTGTCTGGTATGGTGATAGATCAGTATGTTTTGTGGGAGCTTAATCATGAAGTGCCACTATATATTGTTGTGCTTGAGCCTTTGCCCTGGCTATTATTTATAGTAAATCAGCAAATATCTGTATACAACTTGTGTTTGTTATCCTTGAATAGTTGTGTGGAAGTTTCTTTGTAAATTTAGAGCTTTTGGAGAATTCATTGGCTTGAATTGTAATGCTTTTCTGCAGTATCTAGGCACTTCCATTGCCAGAATGGTGTATTGAGATAATTGAAAGTTGCAATTCCAGTAGTTAATTCATGTTTTATTGGGTATGTCAAATGCCGATCATCAATTTATCCAAGATGGTGGTCCTTCTAATCCTTTTGCAAAGGATTGACTTTTCAGACATGCGTGCTTACACTAGATGTGATATGTTTTATCTTTAAAGCCGACTTCTTGTGGGATTTCGGCTATAGGCCCAAAGTGAAGAGAGTAGATAGTATGTCTTTGATCTAATTACACTCCATGATTTCGATAGAGCAAGCTGTGTCAACATGCTTGGATCTATCTTTGTCATTTCCATGAGTATGATATTGCTATCCATCAGTAAGTTCGTTTAGAAACATCACTGGTACCCAATGTGGTCTGTTCATGTTGAATATTTACTTGAAATAATGACAATGGAAGGATCATAGTCTTCTTTTGGTTGATTTTGGCTTCTTCTTCTTCTTCTTTTTTAATGTATGCCACACTCATGCCGGCGAACTGCGCTTTCGTCCCATACTTGCTTTTGTAAGTTAATCACCATGTGAGAAAAGAGGATGATCAGAAGGGAGATTTCTTCCCTTGAAGCATTCCGAACATAATCTCCTTTACTTGTTTATTTGCTGCATGAAGTGATCATCTCTCTCTGTGCATGCATCACACATGCTCATAGGGGCAGGTTTTGTGAGGTCCTGTTCATCTTGGTTATCTTGATTGTTTCTGTGGCTGGAGAATGAGAAGTAGTATGTACTGTGTGAGGACAACCAATAGATCCCTCAACCTTGTTTAAGTTGTTTGCTCTAGTTTAAATGCAGTTTGTCTCTAATCTTGATGCAGAATTGCTGATGATGTGTTCTGGCCATGAGTCCTTACCATGACGTGATACTTGTTGGTCTATACTGTTGTAGGAGAAATTCAGTGATGTTGTCAACTGGCTCAAAGCAAATAGTTTAAAAGGGGAGAATTCGTCTACTGCAGGACCTCAAATTGCCGAAAAGAAACTGATATCTGAAGATAAATTGGCAAATTCACCTTTGGACAAGGTGAATTCAAATCCAACGAGTACAACTGTAAGCTTTTCTCCTTGGAGCTTGGGACCATCTTCTAGTAGTCAAGTCAGTACTGGATTGTTCAACTCCGAAATGAGGCCAGTACCAGAAATTGAAGGTAGTAAGATAAAACCATCTCAGGAGAAGCCTCTCTTTACTCCATCGAGTAATGATGCTAGTTTTGTGAACCCATGGAGCTCGGGAGGGTTCTCCAGCAGCCACATGCCAGTCTTTTCTGGTATGTACAGTTGTTTGTGGACATGTTAATACGCTTACTTTTGAATATGTCACTTGAATTTGGCAGTTATTTTGGGGAGTATGTGTACAATTTTCTGTCTTCTAGAATCTAATGACTAAGAGAAATTGCAGTTACAATGATTTCAAAACATTTGATGGTTTTCCCAACAATACTTGGCAATGTACTACATCTAATTTGGTGTTCGGAATGCAAGGTGCGTTGCTTCCCCGAACTTCAGAGGAAGGCTATTTTGTGGGACTAACCCACTAGTATGGTGCTAAAAAGAAAATTATTTGCATGAAAGAAACAGACTCAAGGATTTAACCCAACTGTAAATCCTTGTTTATCTCTTGTAAGGACATTGTTGTGCTCATCCTTGGTTTTTATTTGTGTCAGGATTCCAAAGTTCTGCTCCTGCAAATGTTGATGCTTCTGATGATAAAGAAAATGGTAAGAAAAATCTAAACTGTTGTCACAGGATATTCGGAAATGTGCTAAATTGTCCTATAGCATGGTAACACCAGTTCTTATGCCATACTTTGTTTAAGATGGCTTAATCCATAAAAAACTAACCCTTAGTCAGAGTTTCATAGAAATGTTGTGTGTTCTATAGCATGGTAACATGCCATACTTTGTTTAAGATGGCTTAATTCATAAAAAAACTAACTCTTAGTCAGAATTTCATAGAAATGTTAGTATTGTGAATGATAGTATCAGTTTATGTATATGAGTTTTATGTTCATCTGTTGATGATAAAGCAGATTTTTTAGCATGGTTGCTTAGTCTGATTGGGCTCATAGAGGTAGAAGCATATCCATATGAAGTAGTAACTAGACAATCTCTATCATATACGTGCACAAAATTAGAATATGATTGACGTGGTTATTTCTTCTTGTCGACAGAAGATGAGCTGGAGCAGCCTAGCAGCCCATCCGTGAAAAAATCTGAGGAAAGGGGAATCATGGTTGTCCATGAAGTTAAGTGCAAGCTTTATGTAAAGGTCAGCTTAAACTTAGTTGATATTAAAATTCATTGCATGGAACCCCTTCCTTTTTTTATCATCTTCTGTTCATGGTGCTTAGGGCGCGCATGAGAACGTTTCTGTTTCTCTATTTCTGTTCCAAACCTATTTCTGGAATAGGTTTGGAACAGAAACTCGTTTGGTAACGCAAATCTGTTTTTCTATTTCTGGAACAAAAATCTGTTCCAGAAATAGATTTTGGCCCAAAACCAGAAACAAAAAATTTTTGTTTCTGGCAGAAATAGAAAAATCTATTTCTGTTCCAGAAATTATTTCTGGAACAGAATGGTTGTCATGCGCGCCCTTATTGATTGCTCCTTTGTTTGTGTCTTTTGGGCTTTGGGCATCATCTTGGGATGGCTGTAGCCATTTATGACAAGTGTCTATTGAGAACAGTGTGATCATTTCTTACTTTAATAGGTCTTGGCTTGTTCCCTCTATGACTTTGTGATTGATTGGACATTGACAAATTTCATCCTCCTTTGGTTAGATAGATGGCTGTACTATTTTCTTGCTAAGAACACAGCTCTGTAGTTTTGCTGTTGGAATCTCCAGAGCATGTTATCTTAAGGATTTCTTTTAATTTTGGGCAAGTTACTTTATGCAAGGAGAAAAATATGGCCAGATTGAATAAGAGCATTTGACTAAGCTCATGCAAAAAGGCTCTGGGTGAGAACATGACTAGACTTTAGATGGATAGGTTAACTTGCTTGCAGTGCTGGTCTGTGCTAAAATATTCGGGTAAGTGATCAGCTGATGAACTGACTCTTGATTTTACCGCCTGGAAAATTTCTTATTCAAGTGTTGCAATCACTGATATGGGTGAGATGTAAGTGATATGACTAAGCGTGTCCATGGTTCAAA
>JAGVVM010004800.1:0-39229 GCA_019149425.1 Psidium friedrichsthalianum | reverse complement strand
AAAGTAAAACCTTCCAAAACCTTCTTCTGTAAAAGTGACATGCGAGCAGCTGCAAAGGTACGAGGGATTTTAGCTTTGTATGCCAGTGTTTTTGCTAAGATGAAAAAAATCGGTCTATGATGTGTTAGTACAGTAACTTGGCATCCATGGTAAAATGCTGGTTCCTCAAAGTGTGATCAGGCTGAGCGAGATAGCAATGCCCTTGAATTGAAATTGATTGCTTGGAAAACTTGACTCTTATACGCAATTGTATGCGCATGTACCCTTGGGGGCCTAGGCTGGCGTTAAAATAGGAGCTTGGTCATATCATGGGACCTTTTGACATTGACTTAAAGAACTAAATATTAAAAAAAAAACCATTGGTGATAAATTTATGTGCATAGTAGAAAATGAGGACCATGAGAGGGACTCAGGAATCATTTCGAGATTCACTTGACCAATGTTATTGCCAATTGCAATTTGACAATTTGTTCTTCTTTTTCTTACCTTTCCCCCCAGTTCAATGATTTAAATGATTCCAAAATACTTTCAATAACTTGTTGAAAATCAAAAGGACTTTCGCTTGAGACGAATTGTGGTTTATTTCTCTATTTTTTATGGATTTGAAATTTTGAACACGGACACGGACATTTGCAATCCTTTAAAATATGTATAAATATAAATAGATGAAGTCATCTGATTTTTTTTTTTGTCATGATTTCAATTTAGAGAATAACATTCTCCATGGTTAAATTTTGGAAAAGAAAACAAAGTACACTCAAAAGATATGAATCAACAAGCCCTGTTCCAATTTATTGAATATGGAGGTGTCAAATTATGTAAGATTCACACTTGCGTTGCACGTCACACGATCCATGCCTTCTTGCTATTTATATTTTATACATCTCAATAAAATAGCAAACTAATTTAAAACAAGAATTTTGCCGTTGGGAGCCCCTCTATTGTGGAAGAATTATATTACTTGCGGACTGTAACACACCTCCCGGGAACATCCTGCTTCCACCTATTCTGTTGTTCAGATGAAGAGAGTACCTGCAAGAAAATGCTTGGACGACAAAAATGGCATAACAAATTGCCTATGGCAAAAATAGCTTGACCAACACTAATCTAGATAATCATTACCAAAGCGGAATCATAATAGATCATGAGAGGGACTTATTCTACTTTATTACAGGAAAAGTGGTACACTACTTGGAAATATTATATTTCTAACTAGGGGGAAAAAAACGATAGTAAAAGGACATCCAATGACATTTTTTAGAAATGCTAAGGCTTGAAGAAAGAGCATACTATTATTAGGAGAAACCTGTTCTATCGTACAAGCTGATGCAGAGCATTGGAATCACTATATTTCATCGGGATGATAGCCGTAGAATTAAGCCTTATTTGACACATAATAACGATAATCTGCATCAACAAGAATGGGTGTGAAGCATTAGTCACCGGATAAAGGTATATACGAACAACCTCAGAATCTTCTACTATTCCATTGTGGAAAGCCAAACTCACAATTGTAGTCATCAGAAGATTAAGAAAGATGGTGATAACAGAAAACAAATGCTTACCGATTGAAGTAATCAGTAAAACAAAAAAATAGCATCAAATGGTAAAAATATGCACTTCTTAAATTTGCAACTAGGCATTCATGTCTGTGTTCTGAAAGTGCTCGAGAATTTGCTCTTCCCCGATTATTTTTTTTTTATCAAATAATAAGAGAGAAATATTTCAGTTCAAAGAGCACAGCTTCAAACCAAGACAAATCCCATACAATTTCAAAACAGAACAAGCTCTTGTGAGATTGCTAACTATTCCAAAAGATTAAACTGTTGGATGAAGGCGTGGTTTAATATTTAATTACTTTAACACTCCTCCTCACACTTAGTCTGGTCTTTTTTTACTAGTATTAACCATGAAAATACATAATTGGGAGGCAAATAAGGGCCTGGAAAAAATTTGAACTCATGACCTTCTACTCTAATACCATGTGAGATTTTGTAGGACCACTTAAGCTATTGGATGTAGGTGTGGTTTAATATTTAATTACTCCAACAGCTCCTAATAATAAGAGAAATTATCAAAACAAGGTCGCCTATGACTTCTTCACATCAAAATCAATGGTAAATCACTGAATCTATCTTCAATAACGAACACACACCGAGAATTTCATCTGATGCTACGGCTTTGCCTTTCGGCAGTTCTAATATCATCACTGAGTAGAGTGAAAATGTTGAACGAGTATAGATCTGGCATCTTAAGAGGAAAATCTTCACGAAGCTCCTCTGATCTTTTTCAAAACTAAACTTGTTCACTAACGAAATCTGATGAAAGTGAAACCACGAAAAACATACAAGCAAAAAATCCCAAATCTAGACTAGATCGGGATAGAAATCTCCTCGAAACGGGAGTGTTGACACCTAATTTTTGATCATTTTTTCTCTTTTAAAATTAATAAAAAAATCTATAAAAATTTATAAAATTGGAAATCAACTTTGGGGACTTTGGCTAAGCCTAGGGAACCAATTTTGACCAAAAAATGATTTTCTATATTTTCGGTATTTTTCGGTATTTTATTTTAAAAAATTAATAAAAAAATACATAAAAATCCAGAAAAATTAGAAAACCAACTTTGGGGACCTTGGCTAAGCCTAGGGAACCAATTTTGACCAAAAAATGACTTTTCATATTTTTAGTATTTTTCGGCATTTTTATTTTCAAAAATTCAAAAAAAATCAAGAAAAAATGAGAAAATTGCAAAATCAATTTTGGAAGCCTTGGCCGAGCCTAGGCAACCATTTTTGAATAAAAAATAATTTATCATATTTTTGACATTTTTTAATATTTTTCAGAAATTAGGAAAATATTTAATAAATAATTAGTATTTGAGGCCACAAAAAATATAAAAATATAGATATATATATTTTTTGTATTTTCTTTTTAATTTTTACATTCATTTTTGATTGAAGAAAATTCAAAAAAAATTAGTTCGGAAAGGTGGTTTACCTAGTTAATCGCCTTTTTGAATTAATTACCAAAAATTCTAGAAATTTCATTTTTATCTCGGCAATTTTCTATTTTTGCATTTCTGGAACCGAGACATTATCTCCTAATAGTCCAACTTTTTCAAAGGCCTGATAGTGTATTTTTCATTGTTACGTCCGATTGTCCGAATTCAATTTGTCATTTGGAGCGACATTGTGATTGATTTTGGGCTCTCGTGCCTGCAAGCGTCAAAGTCTAACAGATGCTGGTTATTTTATCAACGGGATGGATGTTTCTGGAGCTCAATATGTTAAAACTTTCTACAGTCAAATTGGCAAAACAAGCTTGCGAAGCCATCTTTGGCATGGCATCTAACGACATCATCAATTATTTTCGGGTGAAGAACAATACATGGTTGCTGGAAAAAGTTGATGGATATCTTCCCTACTCTCTATTGGAGTCCTTGTGCAGCTGAGTGCAGTGATTTGATACTCAAAGATTTTGAGAACCTTGAATGGATCAGTGCAGTTATTGAACAAGCTTGTTCTATCACAAGGTTTATATATAATCATGCCGTTGTTCTGAATCTTTTGAGAAGGTATACCCTTCGCAACGATTTAATAGAAATTGCTGGAAGTCGGTCTGCCACTAATTTCACAACGTTGAAAAGGATGGTTGATCTTAAGCCCAATTTGCTGGCCATGGTCACTTCACAGGAATGGGTTGATTGCCCGTATGCAGAGAAGCAGGAAGGTCTAGAACTGTTAGATTATGCAAATAACGAATCATTCTGGTCCTCTTGCAATCTCATCACCCGTTTAACATGCGGCTTCTTAAAATTGTTAGCCGTGGGAAGAGGCCTACAGTGGGATATGTTTATGCAGGAATGTACAAGGCAAAAGAAGTGATTAAGAAGGAACTCCTGAAAAAGGAAGATTATGTGGCATACTGGGACATAATAGATCACCGGTAGGAGTGCCACTGGAGTCTTCCGCTTCATGCAGCAAGATTCTACCTAGACCCCAAATTGTTCTATAGCATTGAGGGACATATACCCAGTGACATTATTTCAGGGATGTTTGACTGCATAGAGAGATTGGTTGCTGATACAAAAGTTCAAGATAAAATAATCAAGGAGATTAATTTGTACAAAGTTCTGCTGGAGATTTGGGGAGAAAGATGGCAATTAGAGCTAGAGAAAGTATACTTCCTGCTGAATGGTGGTCGACATATGGAGGAGGTTGCCCAAATTTGATGCGATTAGCAACCCGAATTCTAAGTCAGAATTAATGTGCAATTGGAAGTGAACGGAGCCCTATCTCTCTGGACCAAATACATAAATCGAGGAATTGCTCAGAGCATCAAGGACTCAGTGATCTGGTCTATGTCCACTACAACTCGCTGCTGAGAAAAGTTGACAATGTGGGAGGAAGTCCCATGGACCCCATTTCTTTTGAAAGACGAAATCTTGTAGAGGACTGATCGTGGGTGTTTGTCAGGGGAATCGGCAGATTGTCTCCTAAAAACACTTATCTATTGTCAAAAAGAGAGGGGAGATGGGCTTCAGTGGGCACTTTCGGTGGATATTAAAAAAAAAGGGAGAAGAAAGCCATCATGGACTCCGCTGGAAAGAAGGAAAAAAAAAACCCATGAGAAGGGGGGGAGGCGATACTTGGACGGGGAGGCTGGATGGATTCAAGCGAGGCAGACAGGAGAGGGGGGCAAGAGAGCTCTCTCTCTCTCTCTCTCTCTCTCTCTCTCTCTCTCTCTCTCTCTCTCTCTCTCTCTCTCTCTCTCCCTCTCTCTAGGTCTTTCTCTAGTTCTGGATCTGCTTCATTTTCTCGAAGGAAAAAACAAGCTATTTGAAGGATGCCGACAAGAGGAAACGGCAGATGGAGTCAAAAGGAAGAAACCAAGAGGCCAGTGATTAACCACCGCAGGCACAGGAGGTGTAAACCGGTGGGCAAAGTCACCGGAACAAGGTGGTGCACAGCCGCCACAGGAAATTGCTGTGTCAGAGTGCTTGCATGGCTAGATTCCTTGCCGAGGAGGCTTTTGAAGCATCTCAGAGAGAAAGGGTTGGCAACTTTACGGTTGGTGTCAATGAGAAAGAGGAGGCCATCGAAGATCTCTTCCACGGTCAACTCAAAACCGTCCACAGCATCTTTCGATTCACAAAGAACTGAAGTAGTCGAGGACTGCATCAATTACATCAACTCATCATCATCTTTCATCATCATCTTCATCATCATCTTCAACATCATCTTCAACATCGTCGTCGCTGTTGTTAGCTTCTTGTAGTATGGTTACTAATATAATCATCGCTCGACCACCACAGCACCTAGTCCTCCTCCTTAGTCAAATTTGAATTCCAAATCAGTAGATTTTGCTACTCAACCTTCATCTTCACCACCGACACCACCACCTATCTACTGTCCTCAGCCAAAATTGAATCCTGAATCGGAAGATTCTGTAACCCTGCCTCTGCCTTCACTGCCACAGCTACCAATCCATTGTCCTCGGCCTAAATTGAAATGTGAATCAGAAGGTTCTGCAATGCCTCCTCCCATCTTCTCCACCGCCTCTGCCACCGCCACCACCACTACCTCATCTTCCTCCACGTCCAAGATCGACCCCAAATCAACATGTTACATCTGGGTTGGTTAAAACCTCGGAGCTCTGCTCAAATCTTCCTTTCGTTAAGAAGACTGGAGCACACCGGTCTTACAAGATAGAGTTATGAATTTCTTCTTCGGTGGTGACAATACTATGTACTACTTAGTATTTTGGCCTTGGGCATGCTGTGGGAGCCTTCTTGGTTAAAACCTCGGAGCTCTGCTCAAATCTTCCTTTCGTTAAGAAGACTGGAGCATACCGGTCTTACAAGATAGAGTTATGAATTTCTTCTTCGGTGGTGACAATACTGTTGGAGTATTTTAACAAAAAATTATCTTTGTTTTTCAAGAATGGTTTTGAAAAAGCATTGAAGTTTTGAGTAAAATTATAAAGTACTTTAGTCCCACATTGCTTGAAAATGGAAAGAAAAAAACTTTCTTACATACTTAAACTTTTGGAAAGTTTTTATCCCACATTGGCCATTATAAAGAACTTTAAGGAGTAGATAAAGTAACGCTCCTTGGCCTTTAAGTAAGATGTGCTTGAGTTTAAGACTCGCACGCGCAAGGGGGGAAGGACAAGTGGGGGAGATACGAGTTTCTCCCCAACTATTTTTCTTCACCTATAAAAGGAGATATCTTCCTCACTTTTCAAGATAGAACTCTCAAACTCTCTTTTCTGATTTCTAAACACTTAGACTTGTGGGCATTTTGGTAAGGTATCGAGTGAAGCTTCTGCTTCATTCGTTTGTGCAGAATTACGAGTGAAGCAACAGTGAAAGCTGGGATGTTGTATCCTGAAGGCGACGCGTTAATAACCTTGCTGCACCGGTAGTAATTCTCCGAAGGGGCGCGAATCGTCTTAAGAGAGCGACCTAGTCCTCGCCTCAGCCAGCTGTTTTATATTATATTTTTGGAGTTGTTCTTGCCTGTTTCTTGCAACAATTCCAACAATTTAAGACGATTCCTCGATGGCGGATTCCACCATGACTTCTGCTGCTCCTGCTACCAACTCGAATGACTTGAATAAGCCATTCCATTTTGGTGGTCAAAACTTCAAAAGATGGGCTAGCAAGGTATTGTTCTATCTTAAGTTGATGAAGGTAGTGTGGATTTTAACTGCCAAAAATCCAAAGAAGGTAGATACAAAAAATATGAGTGAGGAGGAGTTGGCGGAGCATGAAAAGTATGCAACGAAGTGGGAAAATGATGAAGAAGATTGTCGTAATTATTTGCTCAATTGTCTTTCGGATGAGCTTTATAATTATTATTCTCATACTTACAATTCTGCCAAGAGAATGTGGAAAGCATTGCAGCAAAAATACGACACCGAAGAAGCCGGAAAAAAGAAGTACGCGTGTAGCCGTTTTTTCAACTACAAGATGTCGGAGAACGTGTCGGTTGTAGCTCAGACGCACGACCTTCAGATGATTGTACATGAAATCATCTCCGAAGGAATCAAAGTAGACGAACAAATGCAAGTGGCTGCCATCATAGACAAGTTGCCGAATTCATGGAAAGAATTCCAAAAAGGCCTACGCCACAAGCAATCAGAATTGTCGATTGTCAACCTCATGGCGCGGCTTCAAATTGAGGAGGAAGCTAGAAAGCAAGACAAGAAGAACGAAGCTCTTGCCAACAACACACATGCCAATAGCCACCAAGGTAACGGTAATGCCAATGGTAATGGTGCTAAGATAAACTTCCTAACGTCGAGTGATAGCGCTCCTAAGGGTCAAAATAATTTTCAAAGGCAAAATAATTTTTTGAATGCTAGAGGCAAGCATATGAAAAACAAAGGTTTTAAAAATCAACATTCTTCCTTTGCCTCGAAGAAGTGGAATCAAGGCCAATCTTCCAACCGTGGAAATAGCAACAAGAAAAATAAAATTCAAATAACAACTCTAGCAACAATAATTTTGCAAATGGTGCATGTTTTATTTGTGGAAAACAAGGGCACCATGCTAGAAATTGTCGTTATAGGAAATTCGGTTCAACGCCACAAGCTAATGTTACCGAAGAACCACTTGTTGCTATGATTTCGGAAATAAATTTGGTTGGAAGTGAAGAAGGATGGTGGGCCGACTCCGGGGCATCTAGACATGTTTGTCATGACAAAAATTTGTTTCAAAACTATGTCCCGGTAGAAAAAGACAAAAAGGTTTTACTTGGTGATTTTCATTCCATAAAAGTCTTAGGCATGGGGGATGTTGTTCTTAAGTTTACCTCGGGCAGAATTTTGACCCTTAAGGACGTGCTACACACTCCGGATATTAGGAAGAACTTGGTGTCAGGTTATCTCCTCAACAAGGCAGGATTCAAGCAGACTTTCGAGTCCGATCAATTTATTCTGTCAAAGAACGGTATGTTTGTTGGTAAAGGCTATGCATGTGATGGTATGTTTAAACTCAATGTTGAAATGAATAAGACTTCTACTTCCGTTTATATTGTGTCTTGTGTGAATACTTGGCATGCTCGCCTTTGTCACATAAATGGCAAATACCTTAAAGATATGAGTCATGTAGGACTTTTGCCTAAGTTGCATAATGAACTTGAGAAATGTGAATTTTGTAGCATGACCAAAATCACTAAACAACCTCACCACAAAGTCGAAAGAAATTCTGAATTACTAGAGTTAGTTCATTCAGATATATGTGAATTTGAAGGCATTTTGACACGTGGTGGAAAAAGGTATTTTATCACTTTTATTGATGATTTTTCTAGATATTGTTATGTTTATCTCATGAAAAATAAAAGTGATGCTTTTGAAATGCTTACTGTGTTTATCAAGGAAGTAGAAAATCGTTTTGATAGAAAGATAAAAAGATTGAGAAGTGATAGAGGCATGGAATATGACTCCTTAGACCTTATCACATATATCCAATCTTTAGGGATAGTTCATGAAACTACCCCTCCTTATTCGCCAGCCTCTAATGGCGTGGCTGAAAGGAAAAATAGAACCTTGATCAATTTAACTAATGCCATGCTTGCTAGCTCTGGTGCACCTAAGAATCTTTGGGGCGAAGCTCTCTTGACTGCAAACTATGCCTCTTAATAGAACACCTAGAAAGAAAATCCTCAAAACTCCTTATGAGTTGTGGAGAAATAGAAAACCAAATTTAGAACACCTTAGAGTTTGGGGTTGCTTAGCCTTTGTGAGGATTTCTGACCCCAAAATTCCTAAATTGGGAATTAGAGCATCACGTTGTGTTTTTGTGGGTTATGCTCTAAATAGTAAAGCTTATAGGTGTCTTGATCTTAAAAACAATGTTGTGGTTGAATCTATGGATGTGATATTTCATGAAGATAAGTTTCCTTATAAAATCCAAAGATAGTGGGGGTGAAGAAATCGAAAACCATAGAATCATCCCAACCTAGACAAGAGGCAAGTTCTTCGCAACCTCTTAGCGTAAGAAACGAAGAACATAGAAGGAGCAAAACGTGCAAGGATAGAGAAAGACTTTGGCCCTGACTACCTTGTATATAATGTTGAGGGAAGTCCTATTACCCTAGAAGAAGCTTTATCTTCACCAGACTCTGACCTTTGGAAAGAAGCTATAAATGATGAAATAGAGTCTCTAATGGCTAATAGGAACATGGAAGTTAGTTGACTTACCTCCGGGTTGTAAATCCATAGGTTGTAAATGGATTCTAAGGAAGAAGCTTAAACCTGATGGTACAGTTGATAAGTTTAAAGCAAGGTTGGTTGCAAAGGGGTTTAAACAACGAGAGGATATTGACTTTTTTGATACTTTCTCACCAGTCCACTAGAATAACATCCGTTAGGCTTTTAATTGCCTATAGCAGCGATTCATAACTTAGAGATTCACCAAATGGATGTTAAAACAGCCTTCCTAAAATGGGGAATTAGAAGAAGAGATTTATATGGACCAACCAGGAAGGTTATGTCCAACCAGGGCATGAGAGCAAGGTGTGCAAGTTAACTAAATCCCTATATGGGTTGAAACAGGCTCCCAAAGCAATGGCATGATAAATTCGATCAATGTGTTCTAGCCGGTGGTTTTAAAGCAAATGAAAGTGACAAATGCATCTACTATAAATCTGAAAATAGTGAGCATGTTATCATTTGCTTGTATGTGGATGATCTTTTAATTTTCGGCACTAGCATGAGAATGATTGAATTCACCAAATCTTTGTTAAAAAAGAATTTTGAAATGAAAGATTGGGTGAAGCTGATGTGATTCTAGGTATGAAAATTACTAGAACTTGTGATGGCATATTTCTTGATCAAGCTCATTATGTTGAGAAAAATTTTAAGGAAATACAAATATTTTGATTGCAAAACTGCATGCACTCCTTTTGATCCTCAAAATCATTTATATCTTACTAAGCTTGATGTTGATGTTATGAATCAAAAAAGAATATGCAGTATAATTGGCAGTCTTAGATATGCTACTGATTGCACAAGGCCTGATATTGCATACGTTGTTGGTGTTCTTAGTAGATTTACAAGTAAACCTAGTCTTGAAACATTGGGAATGCCATGTATCGTGTTATGGGTTATCTTAAAGAACTATTAACCATGGGTTGATGTATCAAAGGCAACCAGCTGTTCTTGAAGGTTTTAGTGATGCAGATTGGAATTCTCAATCTGCAGATTCCATGTCAACAACAGGCTATGTGTTTACATTAGGTGGTGGAGCTGTATGTTGGAGATCCAAGAAGCAACAGATAATTGCCAAATCCACCATGGAAGCCGAAACTAATTGCCTTGGGTTTTCGGCAAGTGAAGAAGCAGGTTGGCTACGAGATCTATTGTTCGAGATGCTATGTGGGAAAAACCATGCCACCTATCTTGATTCACTGTGATAGCCACTGCAGCCATTGGCAGAGTGCAAAGTAAGTATTATAATGGAAAAATCCAGATCAGTTAGAAGAAAAACACAGTACTGTGAGATCTTACCTTAGCAAAAAGTGCGATAATATTGATTATGTGAGAATCAGGCGATAATCTCGTTGATCCACTTACAAAAAGCTCTAGCTAGAGAAAAGGATCTGGTGTACATTGAGGGGGATGGGACTTAAGCCCAAGAATGTATAAGTCACCTATAAAGGATACAACCTCCTATGGACTGGAGATCCCAAGAACTAGGTAAAATGAGGACCAAAACGAATTATAGAGTGAACTGGTTTTTATACATGTACAACTTTTGTCTTATGGGGACAATGGCCCGACACGACATTGTTAAGACAAAAAGTAGTACATGTATAAAAAACCAGTCACTCTATAATTCGTTGGTCTCATTTACCTAGTTTCTTGGGATCTCCAGGTCCCTAGGAGGTTGTATTCTTATAGGGGGACTTATACATTCTTTGGGCTTAAGTCCCATCCCCCTCAATGTACACCAGATCTTTTCTTCTAGCTAGAGCTTTTGTAAGTGGATCAACGAGATTATCGCCTGATCTCACATAATCAATATTAAGCGCCACCCTTTGCTAAGGTAAATTTTTTCATCTCACAGTTTTTTTTTACTGTGTTTTCTTCTAATGAACTTCTGGATTTCCATTATAATACTTTTTTACTTTGCAACTCTGCCCAATTGGCTGCCAAGTGCTATCACAGTTGAATCAAGATAGGTGGGCACTGGGGGTTTTTTCCCACATTAGGCATTAGCTCGAACAATAGATTCTCGTAAGCCAACCCTGCTTTCTTCCACTTGCCGAAAAAAAAAAAAACCAAGGCAATTTGTTAGGCTTTCCATGGGTGGGGATTTGGACCCAATTATCTGGTTGTTCTTGGATCTCCAACATTCCAGGGCTCCACAACCCTAAATTTGTTAAAAACCCACATTACGCCTGGTGGTGACATGGAAATCTGCAGATTGGGAGGGGGGGAATTCCCAATCTGCATCACTAAAACCTTCAAAGAAAACAAGCTTGGTTGCCTTTGATCAATCAAAAAAAACCCATGGTTAATTAGTTCTTTTAGATAAAAAACCCATACAACCACGATACATGGGCATTCCATGTTTCAGGGAACTAGGGTTTACGTTGTTAAATTTCTACTAAGAAACACCAAACAAACGTATGCAAATATCAGGGGGGGCCTTGTGCAATTTCAAGTAGCCTAAATCTAGACTGCCAATTTATACTTGGCATTATTCTTTTTGGATTTCATAACATCAACAATCAAAAGCTTAGTAAAGATATTAAAATGGGATTGAGGAATCAAAAAAGGAGTGCATGCAGTCTTGCCAACTCAAAATTATTTGTAATTTCCCTTCCAAAATTTTCTCAAAAACATATGGGGGCTTGAATCAAAGAAATATTTTTGCCATTACAAGTTCTAGGTAATTTTCAATACCTAGAAATCCCCACAAATTCAAAGGATTTTCACCCAAATCTTTTCCTTTCAAAATTCTTTTTTTAAAAAAACAAAAGGGATTTTGGTGGGAATTTCAATTAATTCTTCATGCTAGTGTCCGAAAAAATTACAAAAGGATTCAATTCCACTATACAAGCAATGATAAACCATGCTCAACTATTTTCAGAATTTATAGTAGATGCATTTGGTTCACTTTTCATTTTGCTTTTATTTAAACCACCGGCTAGAAACACACATGATCGAATTTTATCATGCCATTGCTTGGTGAAGGGGGCCTGTTTTTCAACCCATTATAGGGGATTTAGTTAACCTTGCACACCTTGCTCTCATTTGCCCTGGTGGGGAAATAAAAAAAACCTTCTGGGTTGGTCCATATAAAATTCTGTTTCTTCTAATTCCCCATTTAGGAAAGGCTGTTTTTAACATCCATTTTGGTGAATCTCTAAGTTATGAATCGCTGCTATAGCAATTAAAAGCCTAACGGATGTTATTCTAGTGACTGGTGAGATAAAGTATCAAAAAAAAGTCAATATTCCTCTCGGTGTTTAAAAAACCCCTTTGCAACCAACCTTGCTTAAAACTTAATCAAAAAAAAAACTGTTCCATCAGGTTTAAGCTTCTTTCCTTAGAAAAAATCCATTTAAAACCTATGGATTTACAAACCCGGAGGTAAGTCAAAACTAACTTCCATGTTTCTATTAGCCATTAGAGACTCTTTTCATCATTTATAGCTTTCTTTCCAAAAGGTCAGAGTCTGGTGAAGATAAAGCTTCTTCTAGGGTAATAGGACTTCCCTCAACATTATATACAAGGTAGTCAGGGCCAAAGTCTTTCTCTATCCTTGCCACGTTTTTGGCTCCTTCTATGTTCTTCGTTTCTTACGCTAAGGAGGTTGCGAAGGAACAACTTGCCTCCTTGTCTAGGTTGGGATGATTCTTAGGTTTCGATTTCTTCAACCCCCCACTATCTTTGGATTTATAAGGAAACTTATCTTTCATGAAAATATCACATCCATAGAATTCAACCACAACACTTGTTTTTAAGATCAAGGACACCTATAAGCTTTACTATTTAGAAGCATTAACCCACAAAAAACCACAACGTGATGCTCTTTAATCACAATTTAGGGGAATTTTTGGGGTCGGAAAATCCTCACAAAGGCTAAGCAACCCCAAAAACTTAAGGTGTTCTAAAATTTGGGTTTTCTTATTTTCCACAAACTCATAAGGAGCTTGAGGATTTTCTTTCTAGGTGTTCTATTAAAGAGCATTAGTTTGCAGTTCAAGAGAGCTTCGCCCCAAAGATTCTTAGGTTGCACCAGAGCTAGCAAGCATGGATTAGTTAAAAATTGAATCAAGGTCTATTTTTCCTTTCAGCCACCGCCATTAGAGGCTGGCGAATAAGGAAGGGGTAGTTTCATGAAAAACTATCCCTAAAGATTGGATATATGTGATAAGGTCTAAGGTGAGTTCATATTCCATGGCCTCTATTCACTTCTCAATCTTTTTTATCTTTCTATCAAAACGATTTTCTACTCCTGATTAAAACACAGGTAAAGCATTTTCAAAAAAGCATCACCTTTTATTTTTCATGAGAAAAACATAACAATATCTAGAAAAAAAATCACCAATAAAAGTGATAAAAAAAATACTTTTTCCACCACGTCGTGAAAAAATGCCTTCAAATTCACATATATCTGAATGAAACTAACTCTAGTAATTTCAAAAATTTCTTTCGACTTTTGTGGTGAGGTTGTTTAGTGATTTTGCATGCTCCAAAAAAATTCATATTTCTCCAAGTTTCATTATGCCAAACTTAGGCAAAAGTCCTACATGACTCATATCTTTAAGGTTTATTTGCCATTTATGTGACAAAGGCGAAGCATGCCCAAGTATTCACACAAAGACACAATATAAACGGAAGTAGAAGTTTATTCATTTCCAACATTGAGGTTTAAAACATACCATTCAACATGCATAAGCCTTTACCAACAAACATACCGTTCTTTGACAGAATAAATTGATCGGGGACTCGAAAGTTTCTTGCTGAATCCTGCCTTGTTGAGGAGGATAACCTGGGACACCAAGTTCTTTCCTAAATATCCGGAGTGTGTAGCACGTCCTTAAGGTCAAAAATTCTGCCCGGAGGTAAACTTAAGAACAACAAAATCCCCCATGCCTAACGACTTTTATGGATGAAAATCACCAAGCAAAACCGTTTGGTTCTTTTTTTACTACCGGGACATAGTTTTGGAAACAAATTTTTTGTCATGACAAACAACATGGTCAGATGCCCCGGGGAGTCGGCCCCAACATCCTTCTTCATTTCCAACCAAAATTTATTTCGAACTCATTAGCAAACAAAGGTGGTTCTTCGGTAACATTAGCTTGTGGCGTTGAAACCGGAATTTCCATAACGACAATTTTCTAGCAATGGTTGCCCCTTGTTTTCCACAAATAAAACATGCACCATTTGCAAAATTATAGTTGCTAAGAGTTGTTATTTGAATTTTTATTTTTCTTGGTTGCTATTTCCACGGTTGGAAGATTGGCCTTGGATTCCAACTTCATTCGAGGCAAAGGGAAGAAATGTTGATTTTTAAAAACCTTTTGTTTTTCATATGCTTGCCTCTAGCATTCAAAAAAATTATTTTGCCTTTGAAAATTTATTTTGACCCTTAGGAAGCGGATCACTCGGGACGTAGGAAGTTTATCTTAAGCACCATTACCATTGGCATTTACCGTTACCTTGGTGGCTATTGGCATGTGTGTTGTTGGCAAGAGCTTCGTTCTTCTTGTCTTGCTTTTCTAGCTTCCTTCCTCAATTTGAAGTCGCGCCATTGAGGTTGACAATCGACATTTTCTGATTGCTTGTGGCGTAGGCCTTTTTGGAATTCTTTCCATGAATTCGGCAACTTGTCTATGATGGCAGCCACTTGCATTTGTTCGTCTACTTTGATTCCTTCGGAGATGATTTCATGTACAATCATCTGAAGGTCGTGCGTCTGAGCTACAACCGACACGTTCTCCGACATCTTGTAGTTGAAAAAACGGCTACATGCGTACTTCTTTTTTCCGGCTTCTTCGGTGTCGTATTTTTGCTGCAACGCTTTCCACATTCTCTTGCAGAATTGTAAGTATGAGAATAATAATTATAAAGCTCATCCGAAAGACAATTGAGCAAATAATTACGACAATCTTCTTCATCATTTTCCCACTTCGTTGCATACTTTTCATGCTCCGCCAACTCCTCCTCACTCATATTTTTTGTATCTACCTTCTTTGGATTTTTGGCAGTTAAAATCCACACTACCTTCATCAACTTAAGATAGAACAATACCTTGCTAGCCCATCTTTTGAAGTTTTGACCACCAAAATGGAATGGCTTATTCAAGTCATTCGAGTTGGTAGCAGGAGCAGCAGAAGTCATGGTGGAATCCGCCATCGAGGAATCGTCTTAAATTGTTGGAATTGTTGCAAGAAACAGGCAAGAACAACTCCAAAAATATAATATAAAACAGCTGGCTGAGGCGAGGACTAGGTCGCTCTCTTAAGACGATTCGCGCCCCTTCGGAGAATTACTACCGGTGCAGCAAGGTTATTAACGCGTCGCCTTCAGGATACAACATCCCAGCTTTCACTGTTGCTTCACTCGTAATTCTGCACAAACGAATGAAGCAGAAGCTTCACTCGATACCTTACCAAAATGCCCACAAGTCTAAGTGTTTAGAAATCAGAAAAGAGAGTTTGAGAGTTCTATCTTGAAAAGTGAGGAAGATATCTCCTTTTATAGGTGAAGAAAAATAGTTGGGGAGAAACTCGTATCTCCCCCACTTGTCCTTCCCCCCTTGCGCGTGCGAGTCTTAAACTCAAGCACATCTTACTTAAAGGCCAAGGAGCGTTACTTTATCTACTCCTTAAAGTTCTTTATAATGGCCAATGTGGGATAAAAACTTTCCAAAAGTTTAAGTATGTAAGAAAGTTTTTTTCTTTCCATTTTCAAGCAATGTGGGACTAAAGTACTTTATAATTTTACTCAAAACTTCAATGCTTTTTCAAAACCATTCTTGAAAAACAAAGATAATTTTTGTTAAAATACTCCAACAGTATTGTCACCACCGAAGAAGAAATTCATAACTCTATCTTGTAAGACCGGTATGCTCCAGTCTTCTTAACGAAAGGAAGATTTGAGCAGAGCTCCGAGGTTTTAACCAAGAAGGCTCCCACAGCATGCCCAAGGCCAAAATACTAAGTAGTACATAGTATTGTCACCACCGAAGAAGAAATTCATAACTCTATCTTGTAAGACCGGTGTGCTCCAGTCTTCTTAACGAAAGGAAGATTTGAGCAGAGCTCCGAGGTTTTAACCAACCCAGATGTAACATGTTGATTTGGGGTCGATCTTGGACGTGGAGGAAGATGAGGTAGTGGTGGTGGCGGTGGCAGAGGCGGTGGAGAAGATGGGAGGAGGCATTGCAGAACCTTCTGATTCACATTTCAATTTAGGCCGAGGACAATGGATTGGTAGCTGTGGCAGTGAAGGCAGAGGCAGGGTTACAGAATCTTCCGATTCAGGATTCAATTTTGGCTGAGGACAGTAGATAGGTGGTGGTGTCGGTGGTGAAGATGAAGGTTGAGTAGCAAAATCTACTGATTTGGAATTCAAATTTGACTAAGGAGGAGGACTAGGTGGGCTGTGGTGGTCGAGCGATGATTATATTAGTAACCATACTACAAGAAGCTAACAACAGCGACGACGATGTTGAAGATGATGTTGAAGATGATGATGAAGATGATGATGAAGATGATGATGAGTTGATGTAATTGATGCAGTCCTCGACTACTTCAGTTCTTTGTGAATCGAAAGATGCTGTGGACGGTTTTGAGTTGACCGTGAAGAGATCTTCGATGGCCTCCTCTTTCTCATTGACACCAACCGTAAAGTTGCCAACCCTTTCTCTCTGAGATGCTTCAAAAGCCTCCTCGGCAAGGAATCTAGCCATGCAAGCACTCTGACACAGCAATTTCCTGTGGCGGCTGTGCACCACCTTGTTCCGGTGACTTTGCCCACCGGTTTACACCTCCTGTGCCTGCGGTGGTTAATCACTGGCCTCTTGGTTTCTTCCTTTTGACTCCATCTGCCGTTTCCTCTTGTCGGCATCCTTCAAATAGCTTGTTTTTCCTTCGAGAAAATGAAGCAGATCCAGAACTAGAGAAAGACCTAGAGAGAGGGAGAGAGAGAGAGAGAGAGAGAGAGAGAGAGAGAGAGAGAGAGAGAGAGAGAGAGAGAGAGAGAGAGAGCTCTCTTGCCCCCCTCTCCTGTCTGCCTCGCTTGAATCCATCCAGCCTCCCCGTCCAAGTATCGCCTCCCCCCCTTCTCATGGGTTTTTTTTTTCCTTCTTTTCCAGCGGAGTCCATGATGGCTTTCTTCTCCCTTTTTTTTTAATATCCACCGAAAGTGCCCACTGAAGCCCATCTCCCCTCTCTTTTTGACAATAGATAAGTGTTTTTAGGAGACAATCTGCCGATTCCCCTGACAAACACCCACGATCAGTCCTCTACAAGATTTCGTCTTTCAAAAGAAATGGGGTCCATGGGACTTCCTCCCACATTGTCAACTTTTCTCAGCAGCGAGTTGTAGTGGACATAGACCAGATCACTGAGTCCTTGATGCTCTGAGCAATTCCTCGATTTATGTATTTGGTCCAGAGAGATAGGGCTCCGTTCACTTCCAATTGCACATTAATTCTGACTTAGAATTCGGGTTGCTAATCGCATCAAATTTGGGCAACCTCCTCCATATGTCGACCACCATTCAGCAGGAAGTATACTTTCTCTAGCTCTAATTGCCATCTTTCTCCCCAAATCTCCAGCAGAACTTTGTACAAATTAATCTCCTTGATTATTTTATCTTGAACTTTTGTATCAGCAACCAATCTCTCTATGCAGTCAAACATCCCTGAAATAATGTCACTGGGTATATGTCCCTCAATGCTATAGAACAATTTGGGGTCTAGGTAGAATCTTGCTGCATGAAGCGGAAGACTCCAGTGGCACTCCTACCGGTGATCTATTATGTCCCAGTATGCCACATAATCTTCCTTTTTCAGGAGTTCCTTCTTAATCACTTCTTTTGCCTTGTACATTCCTGCATAAACATATCCCACTGTAGGCCTCTTCCCACGGCTAACAATTTTAAGAAGCCGCATGTTAAACGGGTGATGAGATTGCAAGAGGACCAGAATGATTCGTTATTTGCATAATCTAACAGTTCTAGACCTTCCTGCTTCTCTGCATACGGGCAATCAACCCATTCCTGTGAAGTGACCATGGCCAGCAAATTGGGCTTAAGATCAACCATCCTTTTCAACGTTGTGAAATTAGTGGCAGACCGACTTCCAGCAATTTCTATTAAATCGTTGCGAAGGGTATACCTTCTCAAAAGATTCAGAACAACGGCATGATTATATATAAACCTTGTGATAGAACAAGCTTGTTCAATAACTGCACTGATCCATTCAAGGTTCTCAAAATCTTTGAGTATCAAATCACTGCACTCAGCTGCACAAGGACTCCAATAGAGAGTAGGGAAGATATCCATCAACTTTTTCCAGCAACCATGTATTGTTCTTCACCCGAAAATAATTGATGATGTCGTTAGATGCCATGCCAAAGATGGCTTCGCAAGCTTGTTTTGCCAATTTGACTGTAGAAAGTTTTAACATATTGAGCTCCAGAAACATCCATCCCGTTGATAAAATAACCAGCATCTGTTAGACTTTGACGCTTGCAGGCACGAGAGCCCAAAATCAATCACAATGTCGCTCCAAATGACAAATTGAATTCGGACAATCGGACGTAACAATGAAAAATACACTATCAGGCCTTTGAAAAAGTTGGACTATTAGGAGATAATGTCTCGGTTCCAGAAATGCAAAAATAGAAAATTGCCGAGATAAAAATGAAATTTCTAGAATTTTTGGTAATTAATTCAAAAAGGCGATTAACTAGGTAAACCACCTTTCCGAACTAATTTTTTTGAATTTTCTTCAATCAAAAATGAATGTAAAAATTAAAAAGAAAATACAAAAAATATATATATCTATATTTTATATTTTTGTGGCCTCAAATACTAATTATTTATTAAATATTTTCCTAATTTCTGAAAAATATTAAAAAATGTCAAAAATATGATAAATTATTTTTTATTCAAAAATGGTTGCCTAGGCTCGGCCAAGGCTTCCAAAATTGATTTTGCAATTTTCTCATTTTTTCTTGATTTTTTTTGAATTTTTGAAAATAAAAATGCCGAAAAATACTAAAAATATGAAAAGTCATTTTTTGGTCAAAATTGGTTCCCTAGGCTTAGCCAAGGTCCCCAAAGTTGGTTTTCTAATTTTCTGGATTTTATGTATTTTTTTATTAATTTTTTAAAATAAAATACCGAAAAATACCGAAAATATAGAAAATCATTTTTTGGTCAAAATTGGTTCCCTAGGCTTAGCCAAAGTCCCCAAAGTTGATTTTCCAATTTTATAAATTTTTATAGATTTTTTTATTAATTTTAAAAGAGAAAAAATGATCAAAAATTAGGTGTCAACACTCCCGTTTCGAGGAGATTTCTATCCCGATCTAGTCTAGATTTGGGATTTTTTGCTTGTATGTTTTCGTGGTTTCACTTTCATTAGATTTCGTTGGTGAACAAATTTAGTTTTGAAAAAGATCGGAGGAGCTTCGTGAAGGTTTCCTCTTAAGATGTTAGATCTATACTCGTTTAACATTTGTACTCTACTCAGTGATGATGTTGGAACTGCCGAAAGGCAAAGTCGTAGCATCAAATGAAATTCTCGATATGTGCTCGTTACTGAAGGCAGATTCAATGATCTACCATTGATTTTGATGTGAAGAAGTCATAGGCGACCTTGTTCTGATAATTTCTCTTATTATTTGGAGCTGTTAGAGTAACTAAATATTAAACTATACCTTCATCCAATAGCTTAAGTGGTCCTATAAAATCTCACATGGTATTAGAGTAAAAGGTCATGAGTTCAAATTTTTCCAGGCCCTTATTTGCCTCCCAATTATATATTTTCATGCTTAATACTAGTAAAAAAAAGAGCAGACCAAGCGTGAGGGGGAGTGTTAGAGTAATTAAATATTAAACCACGCCTTCATCCAACAGTTTAATCTTTTGGAACAGTTAGCAATCTCACAAGAGTTTGTTCTGTTTTGAAATTGAATGGGATTTGTCTTGGTTTGAAGTTGTGCTCTTTGAATTGAAATATTTCTCTCTTGTTATTTTGAAAAAAAAATAATCGGGGAAGAGCAAATTCTTGAGCACTTTCCAGAACACGGACATGAATGCCTAGTTGCAAATTAGAGAAGTGCATATTTTTACCATATGATGCTATTTTTTGTTTTACTGATTACTTCAATTGGTAAGCATTTGTTTCTCTTATCACCATCTTTCTTAATCTTCTGATGACTACAATTGTGAGTTTGGCTTTCCACAATGGAACAGTAGAAGATTCTGAGGTTGTTCGTATATACCTTTATCCGGTGACTAATGCTTCACACCCATTCTTGTTGATGCAGATTGTCTTTATTATGTGTCAAATAAGGCTTAATTCTATGGCTATCATCCCGATGAAATATAGTGATTCCAATGCTCAGCATCAGCTTGTACAATAGAACAGGTTTCTCCTAATTAATAGTATGCTCTTTCTTCAAGCCCTAGCATTTCTAAAAAATGTCATTGGATGTCCTTTTACTATCTTTTTTTTTTTCCGCTAGTTTGAAATATAATATTTCCAAGCAGCATAGCACTTTTCCTTGTAATAAAGTAGAATAAGTCCCTCTCATGATCTATTATGACTCTGCTTTGGTAATTATTACCTAGATCAGCATTGGTCAAGCTATTTTTTTTCCATAGGCAATTTGTCATGCCATTTTTGTCGTGCGAGCATTTTCTTGCAGGTACTCTCTTCATCTGAACAACAGAATTGGTGGAAGCAGGATGTTCCCTGGAGGTGTGTTACAATCCGCGGGTACTATAATTCTTCCACAATGGAGGGGCTCCCAACGGCAAAATTCTTGTTTTAAATTAGTTTGCTATATTTTAATGAGATGTATATAATATAAATAGCAAGAAGGCATGGATCATGCGACGTGCAATGCAAGTGTGAATCTTACGTAATTTGACTCCTCCATATTCAATAAATTGGAACAAAGGCTTGTTGATTCAGATCTTTTGAGTGTACTTTGTTTTCTTTTCCAAAATTTAACCATGGAGAATGTTATTCTCTAAATTGGAATCATGACAAAAAAAAAAATCAATGACTTCATCTGTTTATATTTATACATATTTTAAAGGATTGCAAATGTCCGTGTGTGTTCAAATTTCAAATCCAAAAAAAAATAGAGAAATAAACCACAATTCGTCTTAAGCGAAAGTCCTTTTGCTTTTCAACAAGTTATTGAAAGTCTTTTGAAATCATTTAAATCATTGAACTGGGGGAAAAAGGTAAGAAAAAGAAGAACAAGTTGTCAAATTGCAATTGGCAATAACATTGGTCTAGTGAATCTCGAATGATTCCTGAGTCCCTCTCATGGTCCTCATTTTCTATTATCCACGTAAATTTATCACCACTGGTTTTTTTTTTTAATATTTAGTTTTTTAAGTCAATGTCAAAAGGTCCCATGACATGACCATGCTCCTATTTTAACGCCAGCCTAGGCCCCCAGGGGTACATGCGCATACCATTGCGTATAAGAGTGAAGTTTTCCTAGCAATCAATTTCAATTCAAGGGCATTGCTATCTCGCTTAGCCTGATCACAGTTTAAGGAACCAGCATTTTACCACGGATGCCAAGTTACTGCACTAACACATCATAGACCGATTTTTTCATCTTAGCAAAAACACTGGCATACAAAGCTAAAATCCCTCGTACCTTTGTAGCTGCTGGCATGTCACTTTCATAGTTATAGAAAAACGTTTGGACAGGTTGTAAGGTTTTACTAACGTAGGCTTATACTAATTGAGACTGCAATTATCATTTTACGAGATTAATTTACAATTTACGAGATTGTCTAATAATATAAGATATAATGATTCTTAATTATTCAATATGGTCATGGATATGGATAGTATGAGCCGAGTTGAGCCTGACCGATGATAAGAGAGCCTGGTTAGAAACTCTATAGATAGCGCTTAAGTCCACCCCCAGCTCTAATGAACTCAAAACGACCTCATAAAAGGAGCACATACAGATTAGCGTAGCTGATTGGCTATCTCATTGAGCTAGGGATACATAGGACAATAGAGAAGAAGTACTTGAATTTTGGATCGTCGCTATTTCACATCAAGAAAGAAGGATTCCAAATCAGATGTACAAATTCCTTTAAACCGTTATTGTATTTCTAGATTCTAGTGATGTTGATCCTGAGGTGTTGCCCTAAGTTTTAATCGCAGCTTACATGTGATATTAGAGCTTTCCGTAGACTAGATTTAGAACTTTTCGTTTTTGCTTGTCTTCGGAATTTTTTTGTTGGTTGAAAATTGATTTTGATCACATATTCGGTTTCGTCTCGTTGATACGAGCGTTTCAAATGGCGGCGCACATCAGGAGGACGTGGCATGCGCCTCCATGTGTGGCCAAGAGCCTCTTTGCCGCTTGCGAACACCTTCCCTGATTGTGCCGTTGTATCTTTCATGTTGCAATTGCACGTGTGCAGATCACAAATGGTAGCACAACTCTATAAGAATCCTCACCAAGAATGAAAAAGAAGGTGATCAGTGAGGCAAAACAAATATAGTTTTGTGAATTCGATTTGGGAGGGAGACTCATGCATGGCAATGGCAAAAACTGAACTTGAAAAGTGGCAAGATATTCCCTAGTCTGTAAAATCTAGAAATAGACATTTGGATATATTATGGATGAACAAATCGAACTGATCGGATTAGGAACCGCCCAAATCAGGCCGGACTGGTGATCCGGTTCCCAATTTCAGAGGGTGGTGGTCCGATTCCTCATCCTTAAAAATGGAACCGGTGGCCGAACGGTCTGGTTTTCAATTCTAGAAATACAGGACCGGACCTAATTGGTCTACTTTTAATTATTATTTTTTAAAAAATTAAACGTAACCTTGATTCATCTCTTTTGTGGGTTCAGTGTACAGAGAGTAGTGGGGACCTCCTCCTCTGACTCTTTGACTCTCTCTCTTCACTGATATGATCTTTTCTTGTATAGTCTTTTTCTTTTGAACTCAAACGCAATTGCATCTCTCTCTCTCTCTCTCTGATCAGCACATGCCAATGTTTCTCCTCCCTCTCGCTCTCGCTCTCCCTCTCCTCCATGATGCTTTGATTGGAGAACTCCCACATCCTTCCTTTCTCCCGAGCGAAACCCCTCAACAACATCAACTCTCTCTCTCTCTCTATATATATATATATATATATATAGCCATTAAGAACTTAGTTCAAAATGAAATTCTATAGTTTATTGGAATTTGTGAGTGAAAAGGACAAAATGAAATTTTACAGTTTATTACCAGTCCCATTGGACCACTTGGGAACTCGGCCGGACTGATGATCTAGTCCGGAAAATTGAAAATCGGAACTAGGACCAGGAACCACTCATCCCTAAGATAGACTGTTTGAGTGGATCTGTTGACATTCTTCTATTGATGGATCAACTCACTTGGCCACTGTAAATACGATAGAACTTGACATTCCCCGTCGGTATCGTCAAGGAGACCAATAAGAAATTGTCACGTACAAACTTTTAGGATATAGAGGCATGTCATGGCTGAGGGTATGCTTGATGAAGCCGGTCAGGCCATGTGCAGTGGCATGTATACATTGAACATATAAGATATTCTAGCGTTCTAGGATTGACCTAAGATGTGACAAGATTTGATACATCTGAATTTCGACGAGAAAAAAAAAATCCAAAAGGATATTTTAGTGTTCTAGGATTGACCTAGGATGTGACAAGATTCGATACATCTAAATTTCGATGAGAAAAAAAAAATCCGAATATTGTGTAATCGTAGAACATGATAAGTATACATGATTTTGGAGTCGCCACTGATATTTGGAGAAGGTAGATTAAAAACCTTGTCGGGTGATGGGAGTAATTATACGACTTAGACGAAGCCAGAGATTTTGCGATTGAAGACTTAGTAACACCAACGTTACTGTTGACGCCCTTTTGGTACCTAGTTGATTGATTTTTCTAACTTGATTTTTGTGCGGATGATTAAGAATTTTCTAAATGAAGGAAAGGTAAATCCTAAATCTAGGATTTTAGGGAGATGGAAGACTACTCCTATCAAGCACAAGCATATAAGAATGGTGCACAAGTCAAGGATACAAAGCATGGGGATAAAACGCATCAAATCAAATCGTGGTATCTCTAATATAGCCCCATAGGCTTAAAGAAAGTTTAATTTAAGTTTGGAAGGAGTTTGGAAGGAATTTGGGGAATTTGAGACAATTTGCCTAGAAAAGAAGAAAATCGTCATTTTTTGGAAGTGTTTGGGAAGAATATTAACAAAAATAGGATTGGCCATTTCCTTTTTTTTTTTTTTTTGGAATTTTTTGGATTTTTTGAGACAATTTGCCCAAAAGGAGAAAAATCATCATTTTTTTTTGGAATTTTTGGGGGTTCTAAAGGTCAAAAATAGAATATTTAAGTCAATCTGGTCAAATTGGATAATTTCCTATTTTTCCTTATTTTTTCGAATTTTTCTTCTTTTTTTTTTTGAAAATTTCCAATTTTTTTTTAACTATTTTTAATTATTTTCTAATTTTTTTATTTTATTTTTATTTTCAGAAATTAACTCCTCCATTCTTCTGAGAGCTAAGTGTGGGCCCTTTCAAGATTAGGGTAGACCGGATACTTGGTGCCTTATTTTCGCTTTACTACCGGAATGATATATCTATGCACATATGGGTGCATGCAAAACAAGTGTGGAGAGGAAATCTAGCGATGTACAAAACTTACCATCTGCGGATAGATGTAATCCCCGTGTTGATTTGGATGGCATATATTATGTAATACCTGGTAATTGCCTAAAGGGTTTTAAGACCAGAAAAATATCACCACTAATACAATGTACCTTGCTTGGCTGATGCAACATTTTGATGTGTCTAGCCTCTTGAACCTCCTTCATCAATTCTTCTGGATCCTGAATATACCCGACACTTAGATCCACCCTAAGCACATAACACAGCCGATATCATCCACTTACACTACAAAAAAATATTCCCATATGAGGCCATAGCAAATGATGAATTTAACATGCAACGTCACTTTCTCTGACCTATATTCTTAGTAACAAAGTTAACTTTTTGAGAACTAAGTTGCAGAAAATGATGCAGTCGAATATCCATGGAGACTGTATAGGTGGAAGCAAAAAACTGGGGACTCTGCTTTCACCGAGGACTGTATAAGCACCGGTTTCCCTGATGCCCGAGACATGGTTTCATGTACCATGAAGGGCTTCTTCCACTCTCTGTACTGCTGCTCTAGCACTTTCAATTTCCGCACAAGCAAAAGCTCTTTCCTCTTCGACAAGTTTCTTGGCATCCTCCGAGACCTGTTTGGTAACGCTTTTGTTTCCTTAATTCCTGTCCTTTGGTTTCCCAAAATAGCAAAAGAACAGAAATTTGTTTGGTAACGTCGGTTGATTTTTTTGTCCCGGGAACAAATTTGGAATAGAAACAAGAAGCAAAAAATCAAGTAAGCATCACTTTTCCGATGTTCGAATAGGCCAAAATAAGCGCAAAGAAAGGAACACATAATAATCACAATCATTTCATGGCCAGTTAGGTATTAACATACGAAGCTCATTTGTGTAGGAAGAGAGCGACAAATTTTCACTCCAATTTCAAAAATCAACAATGTAAAATAGTGTGTGAAAGCCAATAGGCATCAGTCTTCCTTGTCCATACACAATATCAAGTACCAATTACTGCCTCACCGGAATGATAGACCATGAAAATTGGAAACACTGACACAAGTTGACTGAGCACAAATTATACCTGCTTCAGGAAATTTGCTAGTCTACTGACTTCTGCCTTCTCTTGAAAAAGCTCTCCTTCAAGTTTAGTTAACCGCTAAAACTTCCACCTATGAAACTTGCTTAAATCCTTTCAGGTGAGAGCATAGGCAGCATCAAACAATCAAAACATATTGTGAAAGATAGCACCATGAGATCCACCTTATAGTACGAAAATACTTCCATCAGGAAAGGGGAGTGGACCTAAGCGTTCAAGGACAAAGAAGTCAATCCACAACTCTAAGCATCTATCTATATAGAACGGCCTATTAGATAATGAATGAAACAGACGCAAAACAAGATGACCAGAGAAACAAAACAGTAGCAGCCATTGAGTCCAGGTCATGCACATGGAAAACCACACAAATAGTACCATTTACAGATGGGCTGCGACATGTAGTCAGTCTTACTTAGCATAACAATAACTTAAATTCATTCCACACCAATTTATTGATACACGCAGCTATAGAAAGGATAATTGGTTTATGAGCAGTGAAAGTAAGCTGTAAATATGCCTGTCGTCTAAATGGCGAGATCGAACATCAAGAGAATAACATGCAAGTGAAGATCCAAATAAGCACCGATATTCAATCGAGCATCAGGCATTTCAATCCACCATCTGAAGTTCATGTTTTCACAAGTTATTATCCTTGGGGATCCTGTCTAGACATCCTGCAGTCTGCAACCCTACCATAATATAACCTGTCTGAGCACTCAAAACATGATAGATAAAAGGTTTGAGCTAACTTCAATCATGCAAAAAAAAAAAAAAAAGAACTAACGAACGAACAGCCAGCTTTTGAGCTTTATCAATTTATGATTCAAAGCAAAGGCAGTCAATAAGAAAATGATGACAGAAGGAGCGGAGAGAAGAGTCCCACCAGACCTATAGCTTCTCCTACGTCATCCTTATTCCATCCTGCAACACGTCCTTTCAATGCATCTCTAAGCTTCTTCAAGATAACATGTTTTTTTCAGGGAAACAGCCTCTCTAAGTCTAGCTTGAAGTCCACGGAAGATTGCCACTGTTCAATTGCACAAAGCAGCTAAGCCAAGATAACTCTTAGCTGAAAGCATCATAATTGAGAGGCAGAGGTGAACCCATGAAATGTAAAACACAACCCAATAAAGCGCAATCAACCAATCCCTCATAAGACTGCCACTCCATATGACCTCAACATGAGAAACATGAATTTCATGATCTACAAGAGTATTTTCCGGCTGAACTCCAATTTTTTTGACGGCATAAACCAACTGAGACAATAAAAAAAAAAAAATCAAGACAAATGTTCAACCCAATCAAGAAACCCCGAGAAAAATTTACCTCTTCAGACATTTTGGCAGCGGCAGCCAGCCCCCTCTCAAACTTACTGGCGAGGTCAAGAACCGATAAACGCTTCTGCTGTTCCAACAATAGAGCAGTCATGCGCTCACAGACTTCCTTCATGGACAAAGTCTTTTGATCATCCTTTCCCTCAATAATCTGGTTATTAGCCCCAATCTTGTAATTCCGGAACCGACTAGAAGCAAATATCACATCGGCTGACACCGCAGCAAAGGCCTCCTTTGGCATAGTGTTGCTAAAATCTCTGCTGACTCGTCATACTGGAAACGAATTTGCTCTGCAACCAAACCAAACACAAAACTCAAACACGAAGGAAAAAAAAAAAAAAAAGTAGGAGGGGCCACAGAAATCATTTTCCTCAGAATCCAACAAAAAGAATATATCAAAAGGCTACAGTACAGATATCATTTTCGTCCAAAGAATCCAACAAAAGAGAATATATCAAAGTGCTTTAAAGTGGGCAAAATCAACACGAAATTGCTCCAGATATCTTCCAGTTTGAAGCCTGGGAATAAAAGATAAGCAAGACAAAACCCCCCAGAAAACCAAGCAAAAATGAAGCCCATCAGAGAGAACTTTACAGCTTGTCGTGTCAGATATAGATAATGTCCAAACCAACAAAACGACACTTTCCTTCATGATATCGACAACTTTACGCATCATGACACAAAATGCACTATTTACGTGGGATGAGTATTGAACTCCCATTTTAAACTTCACGTCGCCAGCAAATCCCCACACGTTCTTTTGACGATTCCTGACTCATCTTCATTTTCAATTTTGCAACCGTGTTCCCTTCAAACTCCATCACTTGATGATCACAAGTGATGGAGTTTGAAGGGAACACGGTTTTGCAAATTGAAAATGAAGATGAGTCAGGAATCGTCAAAAGAACGTGTGGGGATTTGCTGGCGAGTGAAGTTTAAAATGGAGTTCAATACTCATCCCACGTAAATAGTGCATTTTGTGTCATGATGCGTAAAGTTGTCGATATCATGAAGGAAAGTGTCGTTTTGTTGGTTTGGACATTATCTACATCTGACACGACAAGCTGTAAAGTTCTCTCTGATGGGCTTCATTTTTGCTTGGTTTTCTGGGGGGTTTTGTCTTGCTTATCTTTTATTCCCAGCCTTCAAACTGGAAAGATATCTGGAGCAATTTCGTGTTGATTTTGCCCACTTTAAAGCACTTTGATATATTCTCTTTTGTTGGATTCTTTGGACGAAAATGATATCTGTACTGTAGCCTTTTGATATATTCTTTTTGTTGGATTCTGAGGAAAATGATTTCTGTGGCCCCTCCTTTTTTTTTCTTTTTTTTTCCTTCGTGTTTGAGTTTTGTGTTTGGTTTGGTTGGCAGAGCAAATTCGTTTCCAGTATGACGAGTCAGCAGAGATTTTAGCAACACTATGCCAAAGGAGGCCTTTGCTGCGGTGTCAGCCGATGTGATATTTGCTTCTAGTCGGTTCCGGAATTACAAGATTGGGGCTAATAACCAGATTATTGAGGGAAAGGATGATCAAAAGACTTTGTCCATGAAGGAAGTCTGTGAGCGCATGACTGCTCTATTGTTGGAACAGCAGAAGCGTTTATCGGTTCTTGACCTCGCCAGTAAGTTTGAGAGGGGGCTGGCTGCCGCTGCCAAAATGTCTGAAGAGGTAAATTTTTCTCGGGGTTTCTTGATTGGGTTGAACATTTGTCTTGATTTTTTTTTTTTTATTGTCTCAGTTGGTTTATGCCGTCAAAAAAATTGGAGTTCAGCCGGAAAATACTCTTGTAGATCATGAAATTCATGTTTCTCATGTTGAGGTCATATGGAGTGGCAGTCTTATGAGGGATTGGTTGATTGCGCTTTATTGGGTTGTGTTTTACATTTCATGGGTTCACCTCTGCCTCTCAATTATGATGCTTTCAGCTAAGAGTTATCTTGGCTTAGCTGCTTTGTGCAATTGAACAGTGGCAATCTTCCGTGGACTTCAAGCTAGACTTAGAGAGGCTGTTTCCCTGAAAAAAACATGTTATCTTGAAGAAGCTTAGAGATGCATTGAAAGGACGTGTTGCAGGATGGAATAAGGATGACGTAGGAGAAGCTATAGGTCTGGTGGGACTCTTCTCTCCGCTCCTTCTGTCATCATTTTCTTATTGACTGCCTTTGCTTTGAATCATAAATTGATAAAGCTCAAAAGCTGGCTGTTCGTTCGTTAGTTCTTTTTTTTTTTTTTTTTTTTGCATGATTGAAGTTAGCTCAAACCTTTTATCTATCATGTTTTGAGTGCTCAGACAGGTTATATTATGGTAGGGTTGCAGACTGCAGGATGTCTAGACAGGATCCCCAAGGATAATAACTTGTGAAAACATGAACTTCAGATGGTGGATTGAAATGCCTGATGCTCGATTGAATATCGGTGCTTATTTGGATCTTCACTTGCATGTTATTCTCTTGATGTTCGATCTCGCCATTTAGACGACAGGCATATTTACAGCTTACTTTCACTGCTCATAAACCAATTATCCTTTCTATAGCTGCGTGTATCAATAAATTGGTGTGGAATGAATTTAAGTTATTGTTATGCTAAGTAAGACTGACTACATGTCGCAGCCCATCTGTAAATGGTACTATTTGTGTGGTTTTCCATGTGCATGACCTGGACTCAATGGCTGCTACTGTTTTGTTTCTCTGGTCATCTTGTTTTGCGTCTGTTTCATTTATTATCTAATAGGCCGTTCTATATAGATAGATGCTTAGAGTTGTGGATTGACTTCTTTGTCCTTGAACGCTTAGGTCCACTCCCCCTTTCCTGATGGAAGTATTTTCGTACTATAAGGTGGATCTCATGGTGCTATCTTTCACAATATGTTTTGATTGTTTGATGCTGCCTATGCTCTCACCTGAAAGGATTTAAGCAAGTTTCATAGGTGGAAGTTTTAGCGGTTAACTAAACTTGAAGGAGAGCTTTTTCAAGAGAAGGCAGAAGTCAGTAGACTAGCAAATTTCCTGAAGCAGGTATAATTTGTGCTCAGTCAACTTGTGTCAGTGTTTCCAATTTTCATGGTCTATCATTCCGGTGAGGCAGTAATTGGTACTTGATATTGTGTATGGACAAGGAAGACTGATGCCTATTGGCTTTCACACACTATTTTACATTGTTGATTTTTGAAATTGGAAGGAAAATTTGTCGCTCTCTTCCTACACAAATGAGCTTCGTATGTTAATACCTAACTGGCCATGAAATGATTGTGATTATTATATGTTCCTTTCTTTGCGCTTATTTTGGCCTATTCGAACATCGGAAAAGTGATGCTTTCTTGATTTTTTGCTTCTTGTTTCTATTCCAAATTTGTTCCCGGGACAAAAAAATCAACCGACGTTACCAAACAAATTTCTGTTCTTTTGCTATTTTGGGAAACCAAAGGACAGGAATTAAGGAAACAAAAGCGTTACCAAACAGGTCTCGGAGGATGCCAAGAAACTTGTCGAAGAGGAAAGAGCTTTTGCTTGTGCGGAAATTGAAAGTGCTAGAGCTGCAGTACAGAGAGTGGAAGAAGCCCTTCATGGTACATGAAACCGTGTCTCGGGCATCAGGGAAACAGGTGCTTATACAGTCCTCGGTGAAAGCAGAGTCCCCAGTTTTTTGCTTCCACCTATACAGTCTCCATGGATATTCGACTGCATCATTTTCTGCAACTTTTTTCTCAAAAAGTTAACTTTGTTACTAAGAATATAGGTCAGAGAAAGTGACGTTGCATGTTAAATTCATCATTTGCTATGGCCTCATATGGGAATATTTTTTTGTAGTGTAAGTGGATGATATCGGCTGTGTTATGTGCTTAGGGTGGATCTAAGTGTCGGGTATATTCAGGATCCAGAAGAATTGATGAAGGAGGTTCAAGAGGCTAGACACATCAAAATGTTGCATCAGCCAAGCAAGGTACATTGTATTAGTGGTGATATTTTTCTGGTCTTAAAACCCTTTAGGCAATTACCAGGTATTACATAATATATGCCATCCAAATCAACACGGGGATTACATCTATCCGCAGATGGTAAGTTTTGTACATCGCTAGATTTCCTCTCCACACTTGTTTTGCATGCACCCATATGTGCATAGATATATCATTCCGGTAGTAAAGCGAAAATAAGGCACCAAGTATCCGGTCTACCCTAATCTTGAAAGGGCCCACACTTAGCTCTCAGAAGAATGGAGGAGTTAATTTCTGAAAATAAAAAATAAAATTAAAAAATTAGAAAATAATTAAAAATAGTTAAAAAAAATTGGAAATTTTCAAAAAAAAAATAAGAAAAATTCGAAAAAATAAGGAAAAATAGGAAATTATCCAATTTGACCAGATTGACTTAAATATTCTATTTTTGACCTTTAGAACCCCCAAAAATTCCAAAAAAAAATGATGATTTTTCTCCTTTTGGGCAAATTGTCTCAAAAAATCCAAAAAATTCCAAAAAAATTAAAAAAAAAAAAAGGAAATGGCCAATCCTATTTTTGTTAATTTTCTTCCCAAACACTTCCAAAAAATGACGATTTTCTTCTTTTCTAGGCAAATTGTCTCAAATTCCCCAAATTCCTTCCAAACTTAAATTAAACTTTCTTTAAGCCTATGGGGCTATATTAGAGATACCACGATTTGATTTGATGCGTTTTATCCCCATGCTTTGTATCCTTGACTTGTGCACCATTCTTATATGCTTGTGCTTGATAGGAGTAGTCTTCCATCTCCCTAAAATCCTAGATTTAGGATTTACCTTTCCTTCATTTAGAAAATTCTTAATCATCCGCATAAAAATCAAGTTAGAAAAATCAATCAACTAGGTACCAAAAGGGCGTCAACAGTAACGTTGGTGTTACTAAGTCTTCAATCGCAAAATCTCTGGCTTCGTCTAAGTCGTATAATTACTCCCATCACCCGACAAGGTTTTTAAACTACCTTCTCCAAATATCAGTGGCGACTCCAAAATCATGTATATTTATCATGTTCTACGATTACACGATGTTCGGATTTTTTTTTTCTCATCGAAATTTAGATGTATCGAATCTTGTCACATCCTAGGTCGATCCTAGAACACTAAAATATCCTTTTGGATTTTTTTTTTCTCGTCGAAATTCAGATGTATCAAATCTTGTCACATCTTAGGTCAATCCTAGAACGCTAGAATATCTTATATGTTCAACGTATACATGCCACTGCACATGGCCTGACCGGCTTCATCAAGCATACCCTGAGCCATGACGTGCCTCTATATCCTAAAAGTTTGTACATGACAATTTCTCATTGGTCTCCTTGACGATACCGACGGGGAATGTCAAGTTCTATCGTATTTACAGTGGCCACGTGAGTTGATCCATCAATAGAAGAATGTCAGCAAATCCGCTCAAACCGTCTATCTTAGGGATGAGTGGTTCCTGGTCCGGTAGTTCCGATTTTCAATTTTCCGGACTAATCATCAGTCCGGCCGAGTTCCCAAGCGGTCCAATGGGACTGGTAATAAACTGTAAAATTTCATTTTGTCCTTTTCACTCACAAATTCCAATAAACTATAGAATTTCATTTTGAACTAAGTTCTTAATGGCTTAACATATATATATATATATATATATATATAGAGAGAGAGAGAGAGAGAGAGAGAGTTGATGTTGTTGAGGGGTTTCGCTCGGGAGAAAGGAAGGATGTGGGAGTTCTCCAATCAAAGCATCATGGAGGAGAGGGAGAGTGAGAGCGAGAGGGAGGAGAAGCATTGGCATGTGCTGATCAGAGAGAGAGAGAGAGAGAGAGATATGCAATTGCGTTTGAGTTCAAAAGAAAAAGACTATACAAGAAAAGATCATATCAGTGAAGAGAGAGAGTCAAAGAGTCAGAGGAGGAGGTCCCCACTACTCTCTATACACTGAACCCACAAAAGAGATGAATCGAGGTTACGTTTAATTTTTTAAAAAAATAATAATTAAAAGTAGACCAATTAGGTCCGGTCCTGTATTTCTAGAATTGAAAACCAGACCGTTCGGCCACCGGTTCCATTTTTAAGGATTAGGAATCGGACCATCACCCTCTAGAATTAGGAACTGGACCACCAGTCCGGCCTGGTTTGGGCGGTTCCTAATCCGATCGGTTCGATTTGTTCATCCATAATATATCCAAATGTCTATTTCTAGATTTTACAGACTAGGGAATATCTTGCCACTTTTCAAGTTCAGTTTTTGCCATTGCCATGCATGAGTCTCCCTCCCAAATCGAATTCACAAAACTATATTTGTTTTGCCTCACTGATCACCTTCTTTTTCATTCTTGGTGAGGATTCTTATGGAGTTGTGCTACCATTTGTGATCTGCACACGTGCAATTGCAACATGAAAGATACAACGGCACAATCAGGGAAGGTGTTCGCAAGCGGCAAAGAGGCTCTTGGCCACTTGCGAACACCTTCCCTGATTGTGCCGTTGTATCTTTCATGTTGCAATTGCACGTGTGCAGATCACAAATGGTAGCACAACTCCATAAGAATCCTCACCAAGAATGAAAAAGAAGGTGATCAGTGAGGCAAAACAAATATAGTTTTGTGAATTCGATTTGGGAGGGAGACTCATGCATGGCAATGGCAAAAACTGAACTTGAAAAGTGGCAAGATATTCCCTAGTCTGTAAAATCTAGAAATAGACATTTGGATATATTATGGATGAACAAATCGAACCGATCGGATTAGGAACCGCCCAAACCAGGCCGGACTGGTGGTCCAGTTCCTAATTCTAGAGGGTGATGGTCCGATTCCTAATCCTTAAAAATGGAACCGGTGGCCGAACGGTCTGGTTTTCAATTCTAGAAATACAGGACCGGACCTAATTGGTCTACTTTTAATTATTATTTTTTTAAAAAAATTAAACGTAACCTCGATTCATCTCTTTTGTGGGTTCAGTGTATAGAGAGTAGTGGGGACCTCCTCCTCTGACTCTTTGACTCTCTCTCTTCACTGATATGATCTTTTCTTGTATAGTCTTTTTCTTTTGAACTCAAACGCAATTGCATATCTCTCTCTCTCTCTCTCTCTCTGATCAGCACATGCCAATGCTTCTCCTCCCTCTCGCTCTCACTCTCCCTCTCCTCCATGATGCTTTGATTGGAGAACTCCCACATCCTTCCTTTCTCCCGAGCGAAACCCCTCAACAACATCAACTCTCTCTCTCTCTCTCTCTCTCTCTATATATATATATATATATATATATATGTTAAGCCATTAAGAACTTAGTTCAAAATGAAATTCTATAGTTTATTGGAATTTGTGAGTGAAAAGGACAAAATGAAATTTTACAGTTTATTACCAGTCCCATTGGACCGCTTGGGAACTCGGCCGGACTGATGATTTAGTCCGGAAAATTGAAAATCGGAACTACCGGACCAGGAACCACTCATCCCTAAGATAGACGGTTTGAGCGGATTTGCTGACATTCTTCTATTGATGGATCAACTCACGTGGCCACTGTAAATACGATAGAACTTGACATTCCCCGTCGGTATCGTCAAGGAGACCAATGAGAAATTGTCATGTACAAACTTTTAGGATATAGAGGCACGTCATGGCTCAGGGTATGCTTGATGAAGCCGGTCAGGCCATGTGCAGTGGCATGTATACGTTGAACATATAAGATATTCTAGCGTTCTAGGATTGACCTAAGATGTGACAAGATTTGATACATCTGAATTTCGACGAGAAAAAAAAAATCTAAAAGGATATTTTAGTGTTCTAGGATCGACCTAGGATGTGACAAGATTCGATACATCTAAATTTCGATGAGAAAAAAAAAATCCGAACATCGTGTAATCGTAGAACATGATAAATATACATGATTTTGGAGTCGCCACTGATATTTGGAGAAGGTAGTTTAAAAACCTTGTCGGGTGATGGGAGTAATTATACGACTTAGACGAGCCAGAGATTTTGCGATTGAAGACTTAGTAACACCAACGTTACTGTTGACGCCCTTTTGGTACCTAGTTGATTGATTTTTCTAACTTGATTTTTATGCGGATGATTAAGAATTTTCTAAATGAAGGAAAGGTAAATCCTAAATCTAGGATTTTAGGGAGATGGAAGACTACTCCTATCAAGCACAAGCATATAAGAATGGTGCACAAGTCAAGGATACAAAGCATGGGGATAAAACGCATCAAATCAAATCGTGGTATCTCTAATATGGCCCCATAGGCTTAAAGAAAGTCTAATTTAAGTTTGGAAGGAATTTGGGGAATTTGAGACAATTTGCCTAGAAAAGAAGAAAATCGTCATTTTTTGGAAGTGTTTGGGAAGAAAATTAACAAAAATAGGATTGGCCATTTCCTTTTTTTTTTTTTAATTTTTTTGGAATTTTTTGGATTTTTTGAGACAATTTGCCCAAAAGGAGAAAAATCATCATTTTTTTTTTGGAATTTTTGGGGGTTCTAAAGGTCAAAAATAGAATATTTAAGTCAATCTGGTCAAATTGGATAATTTCCTATTTTTCCTTATTTTTTCGAATTTTTCTTATTTTTTTTTTTGAAAATTTCCAATTTTTTTTTAACTATTTTTAATTATTTTCTAATTTTTTAATTTTATTTTTTATTTTCAGAAATTAACTCCTCCATTCTTCTGAGAGCTAAGTGTGGGCCCTTTCAAGATTAGGGTAGACCGGATACTTGGTGCCTTATTTTCGCTTTACTACCGGAATGATATATCTATGCACATATGGGTGCATGCAAAACAAGTGTGGAGAGGAAATCTAGCGATGTACAAAACTTACCATCTGCGGATAGATGTAATCCCCGTGTTGATTTGGATGGCATATATTAAGTAATACCTGGTAATTGCCTAAAGGGTTTTAAGACCAGAAAAATATCACCACTAATACAATGTACCTTGCTTGGCTGATGCAACATTTTGATGTGTCTAGCCTCTTGAACCTCCTTCATCAATTCTTCTGGATCCTGAATATACCCGACACTTAGATCCACCCTAAGCACATAACACAGCCGATATCATCCACTTACACTACAAAAAAATATTCCCATATGAGGCCATAGCAAATGATGAATTTAACATGCAACGTCACTTTCTCTGACCTATATTCTTAGTAACAAAGTTAACTTTTTGAGAAAAAAGTTGCAGAAAATGATGCAGTCGAATATCCATGGAGACTGTATAGGTGGAAGCAAAAAACTGGGGACTCTGCTTTCACCGAGGACTGTATAAGCACCTGTTTCCCTGATGCCCGAGACACGGTTTCATGTACCATGAAGGGCTTCTTCCACTCTCTGTACTGCAGCTCTAGCACTTTCAATTTCCGCACAAGCAAAAGCTCTTTCCTCTTCGACAAGTTTCTTGGCATCCTCCGATACCTGTTTGGTAACGCTTTTGTTTCCTTAATTCCTGTCCTTTGGTTTCCCAAAATAGCAAAAGAACAGAAATTTGTTTGGTAACGTCGGTTGATTTTTTTGTCCCGGGAACAAATTTGGAATAGAAACAAGAAGCAAAAAATCAAGAAAGCATCACTTTTCCGATGTTCGAATAGGCCAAATAAGCGCAAAGAAAGGAACATATAATAATCACAATCATTTCATGGCCAGTTAGGTATTAACATACGAAGCTCATTTGTGTAGGAAGAGAGCGACAAATTTTCCTTCCAATTTCAAAAATCAACAATGTAAAATAGTGTGTGAAAGCCAATAGGCATCAGTCTTCCTTGTCCATACACAATATCAAGTACCAATTACTGCCTCACCGGAATGATAGACCATGAAAATTGGAAACACTGACACAAGTTGACTGAGCACAAATTATACCTGCTTCAGGAAATTTGCTAGTCTACTGACTTCTGCCTTCTCTTGAAAAAGCTCTCCTTCAAGTTTAGTTAACCGCTAAAACTTCCACCTATGAAACTTGCTTAAATCCTTTCAGGTGAGAGCATAGGCAGCATCAAACAATCAAAACATATTGTGAAAGATAGCACCATGAGATCCACCTTATAGTACGAAAATACTTCCATCAGGAAAGGGGGAGTGGACCTAAGCGTTCAAGGACAAAGAAGTCAATCCACAACTCTAAGCATCTATCTATATAGAACGGCCTATTAGATAATAAATGAAACAGACGCGAAACAAGATGACCAGAGAAACAAAACAGTAGCAGCCATTGAGTCCAGGTCATGCACATGGAAAACCACACAAATAGTACCATTTACAGATGGGCTGCGACATGTAGTCAGTCTTACTTAGCATAACAATAACTTAAATTCATTCCACACCAATTTATTGATACACGCAGCTATAGAAAGGATAATTGGTTTATGAGCAGTGAAAGTAAGCTGTAAATATGCCTGTCGTCTAAATGGCGAGATCGAACATCAAGAGAATAACATGCAAGTGAAGATCCAAATAAGCACCGATATTCAATCGAGCATCAGGCATTTCAATCCACCATCTGAAGTTCATGTTTTCACAAGTTATTATCCTTGGGGATCCTGTCTAGACATCCTGCAGTCTGCAACCCTACCATAATATAACCTGTCTGAGCACTCAAAACATGATAGATAAAAGGTTTGAGCTAACTTCAATCATGCAAAAAAAAAAAAAAAAAAAAGAACTAACGAACGAACAGCCAGCTTTTGAGCTTTATCAATTTATGATTCAAAGCAAAGGCAGTCAATAAGAAAATGATGACAGAAGGAGCGGAGAGAAGAGTCCCACCAGACCTATAGCTTCTCCTACGTCATCCTTATTCCATCCTGCAACACGTCCTTTCAATGCATCTCTAAGCTTCTTCAAGATAACATGTTTTTTTTCAGGGAAACAGCCTCTCTAAGTCTAGCTTGAAGTCCACGGAAGATTGCCACTGTTCAATTGCACAAAGCAGCTAAGCCAAGATAACTCTTAGCTGAAAGCATCATAATTGAGAGGCAGAGGTGAACCCATGAAATGTAAAACACAACCCAATAAAGCGCAATCAACCAATCCCTCATAAGACTGCCACTCCATATGACCTCAACATGAGAAACATGAATTTCATGATCTACAAGAGTATTTTCCGGCTGAACTCCAATTTTTTTGACGGCATAAACCAACTGAGACAATAAAAAAAAAAAATCAAGACAAATGTTCAACCCAATCAAGATACCCCGAGAAAAATTTACCTCTTCAGACATTTTGGCAGCGGCAGCCAGCCCCCTCTCAAACTTACTGGCGAGGTCAAGAACCGATAAACGCTTCTGCTGTTCCAACAATAGAGCAGTCATGCGCTCACAGACTTCCTTCATGGACAAAGTCTTTTGATCATCCTTTCCCTCAATAATCTGGTTATTAGCCCCAATCTTGTAATTCCGGAACCGACTAGAAGCAAATATCACATCGGCTGACACCGCAGCAAAGGCCTCCTTTGGCATAGTGTTGCTAAAATCTCTGCTGACTCGTCATACTGGAAACGAATTTGCTCTGCCAACCAAACCAAACACAAAACTCAAACACGAAGGAAAAAAAAAGAAAAAAAAGAAGGAGGGGCCACAGAAATCATTTTCCTCAGAATCCAACAAAAAGAATATATCAAAAGGCTACAGTACAGATATCATTTTCGTCCAAAGAATCCAACAAAAGAGAATATATCAAAGTGCTTTAAAGTGGGCAAAATCAACACGAAATTGCTCCAGATATCTTTCCAGTTTGAAGGCTGGGAATAAAAGATAAGCAAGACAAAACCCCCCAGAAAACCAAGCAAAAATGAAGCCCATCAGAGAGAACTTTACAGCTTGTCGTGTCAGATGTAGATAATGTCCAAACCAACAAAACGACACTTTCCTTCATGATATCGACAACTTTACGCATCATGACACAAAATGCACTATTTACGTGGGATT
>JAGVVM010004799.1:0-18516 GCA_019149425.1 Psidium friedrichsthalianum | reverse complement strand
GCATCGTGCCTCAGGTCTGAGGATTATTTACACACCAAAGCTAAAGCGATATAGACATTGACCAAGCGCGAAGCCTCCATGTTTGTTAATCGCTCATGTGTGTCACATTCAGTGAATTCGATCAAATTTGTTCGATACGAACACATGTATTCCAACTTAGACATCTAATGCCTGATGACTTGTGACTTGTCATCTCCATTGAGTATCTAATGTTCAATGGCGAGGTTGCGAACATACTGTTCTCTATTGGATCATTGGTATCTAGTTAACGATCCTTTAACGAGGAACAATTGAAGGATTAGAGACCAACTGATAGCCTGTCACATATATTCTTGACGTCTCAAGAATAGGTTTCAGTTACAATTGATCCTATGGACTTCATTTATCTAAATAAGGGAACAAGATAAATGAACACTTATAATTGAAAGTACAACAAAATGCCCATACACATAATAGTCACATGGTTGCTTTAGGGCATACCCCTAACAACTTCCCACTTGCACTAAAGCCAACCATGCTGATATTTCAAACCCATTCTATCAATGTGTTTTTCAAAATACAAACTGAAGTAAAGGCTTAGTAAAGGGATCCGTCACGTTATCCATTGACACTATTTTCCGCACGGTGATGTCGCCTCTTTCAATAATCTCTCTAATGAGATGGGAAGGGCCTTTCACTATGCTTAGACTTTTGGTGGGACCTTGGTTCCTTGGCTTGAGCTATCGCTCCACTATTGTCGCAAAATAAATGTGATCAGTTGCTTAATCGAGGGAACTACTCTAAGCTTTGAGATGAACTTTTTCATCCATACGGCTTCCTTTGTAACTTCAGAAGTTGCTACATACTTTGCCTCAGTGGTGGAATAAGCAGTTATACTTTGTTTGGAACTTTTCCAATAAATTGCACCACCATTGAATGTAAATACAAACCTAGAGGTTGACTTAAATCATCAGGATCCGATTGGAAATCAGAGTTTTGTATATGCTTCAACTTTAAAATCTGATTCTCCATATATCAAGAGTAAATCCTTAGTTCTTCGCAAGTATGGTATATTCTTGACTGCCATCCAGTATTCTTCACCTGGATTAGACTAATATCTGCTAGTAATGCTCACAACATATGCAATATCAGGTCCCGTATATAGCATAAAATACATTATGTTACCAATAGCGGAGGCGTAAGGTACTTTCACCATCTGCTTTGTTTTCTTGGGAGTCTTGGGACACTGTTCCTTGGAAAGACGTATTCCATAACTAAAAAGCTAACAATCCTCTCTTGGAATACTCCATATTGAACCATTTTAACACTTTGTCTATGTACGCGGACTGCGAAGACCATCGATCGCCTGGATCTATCTATATAGATCCTAATACTTAGTATATAGGTTGCCTCTCCTAAGTCCTTCATGGAGAATTTTTTGGCAATAATATTTTGATCGATGATATCATTGGTATATCATTACCAATCAAAAGTATATCATTAACATATAGACAAAAAACGCGATAGCGCTCCTACTGAGCTTCTTATATACACATAGTTCATCCGGATTCTTGATGAAGCCAAACGATTTGATTACTTCATCAAAACGGATGTTTCAGCTTCTGGAGGCTTACTTAATCTATAAATGGACTTCTTAAGCTTGCATACTTTGTGGCTTTCGGCTTGAGACCCAAAACCTGATAGCTGTTCCATATAAATATCTTCGTCAAGAAATCTATTTAGGAAAACTGTTTTGACGTCTATTTGGAATATCTCATAATCCAAGTGTGCAGTTATAGCCAATAAAATTCGAATGGACTTTAGCATGGCTACTGGCGAAAAGGTCTTATCATAATCGATCGCTTCTTTCTGATGGTAATCTTTCACTACAAGCCATGCTTTATATGTTCCAACTTGACCCTTAGCATTGACCTTTCTTTTAAAGATCCATTTGTAGCCAATTGGGGTGATACCATCTAGCGAGTTAACCAACGTCTAGACATCGTTAGAATACATCGAGTCCATTTCGAATTTCATGGCTTCAAGCCATTTACTAGAATCAATGTCTGACATTGCTTCCTCATAGGTGTTAGGATCATTTGGTTGATCGCCATCATTTACCATAAACACTAGTTGGATCTCATCAACCAAATATCTATAACGCTAAAGAGGACGAGACATTCTCACACTCCTTCTGAGAGGTTATGTATCAGGAGCTCTCACTGAATCAGAGATCGGCATCTGAACTTGAGTAGTTGTCGCTTCATCATTTCTTTCTTGCAAGACTATCTTGCTACATGTACCACCTTATTGGACAAATTGATTTTCCAAAAAAGTAGCATGTCTATTGACCCAAACTCTTTGGTCAAAGTGGAAATAGAAATAATATCCAAGACTTTCTTTTGGATATTCAATGAAGCGACATTGTTTAGACCTTACCTCCAACTTATCTGACTTCAGCTTTTTAACAAAAGCTGGATAACCCCAAATCCTAAGATGATTAAGATTTAGTTTCCTACTATGCCATATCTCATAAGGTGTAGTGGGAATAGATTTGGACGGCACTTTGTTCAATATATATGCGGCGGTTTCTAGGGCATATGCCTAGAGGGATATTAGCAAATCGGTGTAACTCATCATGGTTCGTACCATATCTAATAAGGTATGATTTCTCCTTTCGGATACACCATTATGCTATGGAGTTCTAGGAGGTGTCCACTAAGACAAAATGCCATTTTCTTTAAGATAATCCAGGAACTCAGTACTAAGGTATTCGCCTCCTCGATCAGATCGAAGAGCGTTAATACACTTCCTGTTTGCTTCTCAACTTTATTTTTGAATTTCTTAAACTTTTCAAAGGATTTAGATTTATACTTCATCAAGTATAAATACCCATAATGAGAATAATCATCGATAAAGGTAATGAAGTAAGAATAGCCGCCTTTAGCATTTTCATTAAGCAATCCACATCCATCTATATGTATCAATCATAATATGTCGTCAGCTCGCTCGCCTTGGCTCACAAAGTGCGATTTGGTCATTTTCCCTTGAAGACAAGTTTCACACGTTGAGTATGGTTCAAAATCAGACGGGTTAATGTACCCATCATTACTTAACTTGTTTATCCTACCTTCTCCAATGTGACCTAATTAGAGATGCCATACATACTTTGGATTTGAATTATTTCTAGAGCGTCTACTAATGACATTTATATTGTGATGCTTATTGAGATCGGTAATCACATTATCAGAAATTTCAATGGTATATAGATTGTTGGTTAGTAAGCTAGAACCAACACATCTTTTATTATGAAAAATGGAACATATACCATCAGCAAAAGAAAATTCATAATTTTCTCTCACTAAATGAGGTATAGATATGATGTTCCTTACAATATTTTCATAATACAAACAGTTTGCTGATACCAAAACATGTCCAGTTGGCAAACTCAAACGAAAAGTTCCTATAGCTATGGCAGCAATAGTTGCTCCATTAGCAAATGTGAGGATAATTTCATTTCTGCCCAATATCCTGCTTATTTCTAGATTCTGCAATCACACACAAATATGTGACGTTGTAGCGGAATCTAGAACCCATAAGCTGGACTCAACACTAACCATAAGATTAGTTTCAATAAGCATAGACATCATACCTTCAGAAGGTTGGCCCTTGCGCTTGACTTTCAAGCTTGTGAGGTATTTCTTGCAATTCATCTTCCAATGCCCATCAAAACCCACAATAGTGATAAGTCCCTTTCTTGACTTTAGGCTTTGAACGCGCAGCAGCTTCTTGAACTTCCCTTTTTTCAAAGAAGTCTTACTTTTCGAAGAGGAAATCTCAGCCACAGGCCATAACACTTGGCATTTTACTGTGCATTTCATTATCATAGACCACTAGCATACTATGTAACTCAACAAGAGTTTTCTGCATATTATGCATATGGCAGTTCTGAACAAAACTTGAGAAGGAATCTGACAAAGATTGGAGAATCAGATCCATATTAAGCTCATTATCCATAATGAGGTCCAATCTCACTAGCTCTTCAATGTGGCAGATCACTTTGAGAACATATCGTTTACAGAGGATCCCTCTGGCATCTTCATGCGGTATAGTGCCTTAGATATCTCATATCTAGAGATTCAACTATTCTCATCAAAGAATTCCTTTAGATGAAGAATAATCGACCTGGCACTATCCATGTTCTCATATTTCTCTTGAAATTCATTGTTCATCAATCCCAACACGTATGACCTAACCTTTAGGTCATCTTTGCTCCACCTCGCATAAGTGTCATGCTCCTCAGGGGTTGAATCCTCAAGGAGAGATGAAGGCATATTCTAATCAAGCACATATTCAAGCTTTTCTATATTGAGGACCGTCCTCAAGTTTCTCAGCCAGTCATTGAAATTGGGACCTGTCTAGCAATTCTTGTCCAAGATTGAAGCAATAGGGCTTGTGTTCACCATTTTCACAGAGTAGTAACAAAATATACGTGCAAAAAATCTAATTATTAGGTGTTTTCTATCAAAGGTAACTAGTTCATTTTAGCCTTTAAATGAAATAGGCACCCACTAAATTTATCGAGTCTCACACTCCTCAAATGAGAAATGGTAATATGTGTCGGACCAATTACTAGTGGGGATTGGAGTCTCATTAGTTCATGGTCCGCCTCACCTGACAGTTATTGGCGTTCAACATGAACCAAATAAGTGGATCAACGTATCTAATGCATCTCATGCATGTCCCAATAATAATTCGGCCTCTCGACCACGAAAGTCTCACTTGACATTTATTGACCCTATGATCATAGTTAAGTCAAACCCATTGTCTCTTGTAGGTATTGAAAAATCTTAGACAACCCCTCACCTGACAGTTATTAGAGTCGCTTGGCTCCAACCCTACAACATCATATGTTTGATGGAGCGGTCCAGTATCATAGACGGCAATTGACCCCCATGTATTCACAGCTGGCCAATCAACTCACTATGATATAGGATCAACTCCACAACGATGGAAGGCCAAGAGTCGGTAGCCATTGAGGTCAACAAGGAAAAAATCCATTTGGATCAAATCGCCCATACAATCATGATCCTAGATTTCCATAGATGAATTAATTCATTAGATGAGTCATCCTCATCTCCCTTAATCTACGTCCTTCATTGATCTTCAAAATTGAGAATCTTCAACTACGAATCTAGCTTGATTTGCTAGCCGTTGTGATTATATAATATATCAATTAGATCATCTTGAATACATCTCTTGATAATTTGGTCGTTGCTCATGATATACTTTCTCAGAGCTTGAGTTATGTGGCAATGTTTAAGCTCTAAGCAGCATCGAAGTCCTTCATAAATATCGTTTGGGCCTACCTTGCCAAATTCAATCCAATGTACCTTGTTCCATACAACTTTGGATAATCTGCAAAATAGTATTTCATTGCATTAAGTTAGATATTAGATATTATAGATTGTTTTGTCAACTTCAAAATCAATTATAGATTTTTCTCAATAATCTCCCCCTTTATTATGATAAGAAAACTATCCTCACAAAATATACCATTTGTGAGTAACATAATGATTTATCACTCAAGAAAATTTTGCTAAACAATGATCTTTTGTTTAGTGCTTTAGCAAAAAATCAAGTTCTAAAAGTGATGAATTCAACCATTGAATCCGTTATCAATATGTAATTCAGTTTTTTCCTTCAGAACTTCTAAAACCCATAATGTAGTTTATCAGGTCTAAATCTTTTCTCAAATCTGAACACTTAGAGATTCAAAAACAGTTGATTTCATTTCGATTTGGGAACTTAGTAGGAAGTATCAAAACAATGCTTATCGTAGCAATTGAGGCATTGTGTGATATTCAAATCATGATATGTTCGGATCATTGAGTGTAGTGAATAGTAACATATAGATTCAGAGTGTTAATCTATGTTTAGAGTAAGAATGAATATTCAAGGTATATCATTAAAGGTTCATAGTGAAGACTATAAGTATGTCATTATTCAAAACTTGTATTCATAGAACAATTTGTGTTTGTGTTATTTTCACCCTCAGAACTTGATCTTGTGTTTTTCTTAGAACCTGCATCATTTTCAAAATTTGTATGCACAAAACTACTTATATCATTCTTGAAACCTGTTCACTTCAAAATATAACTTTTATACCTGTTCTTACAAATCATAATGTTCTCCTTTTACAATAAATAATCAAGGATATATCTCTCTCCTTTTTTGTCATTAGCACAAAAGGCAAATATCAAACTAGCTGATATAGGTTCAATAGCTACTTAATCAAGTTCAATCAACCAATTGTGTAGGATTAACAAGCAAAAAAAAAAAAAATCCACCGTTTAAAACAGATCCAAAACTAATAAATTTAAATGAATAAAGGATTTTAATTGGAGGATTTGGAGCTAAAGTAGAGCTAGATGGGGCTTGAGTGGAAGTGGAAGGCACAAAGTTTAAAGGAATTGAACCAAAGCAAACTTGTATAGCTACTCCAACTTCAGATCAGATGTAGTTTTCAAGTTGAATGACTTCCTATCCATGTGTACGATCTGTAGGGCAGCAAAGCTCACATTTGAGCTTCTTTCTTTCCTTAGCTTATGTAGTTCAAATGCCATTATGTCTTTCATTTTATCAACTTCCACATGAAGTGATGCCCACATATACTTGATTAGCTGTTCCATTTCTCTCTGTTTATGTAGTATTTCTCTGAGTGGCTCTGAGTTTGTAGATCCATCCATTCCTTCTTCATTTTGTACACCAGCATTAGTAAAACTCCCGCTAAGTCATAGCTAATCTATCAGACAATAAGACTTCAGTGTCCTACGATGGATGATCTGAGGCTGTGGACTTCCATTTTTAGTTCCCTCCCCTTCAAATATAGCTTCATTCTGAGCTTCTCTTCAGCTACATTTTGCAGAATAAACTCAAAGATATCGACTTGCTCAATCTGCTTCTTTCATACTATGCTTCCATCTAAGTTTCCACCTAATCATCTGGTTGCTAAATAGGCTCTGGAACTTTAGATGATTCACCAACTTCTTTGTCCTCACCTAGGACATTTTCAATTTTCTCAGTTTTTTCCTCCTCTTTTTCTTTCTCTTCTTTCTTATTTCTTCCTTCTCTTTCTCATGCTGCTCCATTTGAGCTGCATTCTCATCCTCCATGGTTGACCTCACAATGGTTTGAATAATTTCATCAATTTCACTGTCACTAGCTAGGGAACTCTCGGATGTTTGCTTACTGAGTCACTTATGATGCTTTGAAGCAACTTCTGAGCAAGTTTCTTTCTCTTCTGTCTAGGCTTAGTAGACATGTGAGCCAATATTTTCATTCTCCTCTTTCAAGTGGATTTAGAGGATGGTCCTATAGAGACTAAAATAATAGAAGCTAATCAGGATAAACCTTTACCGGTAGAGCCTTCCCAATAAAGCTTTACCTCCTGAACAAATTGCATTGACCATCTACAAATTTGTAACCCATCTTGATAAACATTGTTTCACTAGTACTTTCTATGGGATTTGTAAAGATTTGAGTTTCCTGGAATATTTATTTTTAGATGCTGAAAAATCATGGTGATTAATGACGCATATAGTAGATGTCCCTTGTTCTTCCTAACAATTCTGCACATATGCAAAAAAGATAATGTGTGGAAGAGAGAAAGGCTTGCCATTTAGGATTGCCTAGATGATTTTGGCTTCAATCGAGAGGCTTCTATTTTGGAGGATCCTTTGGGCTTAAGGCAGTTGATGACTAGTTTATGCAGAATAATGGCTTGAAAGGAAAGTGATGGTGTTCAATGTAAGCTTTATTTGCTCTAGAGAGATCTCAATGACCAAAGAGTTCTCTATATCAGCTTCTTCTGAGATAGGAATAGGAGTGAAGGTAGACAATTCAGAACTTAGAATTTCTGCAAGTTCTGTAGCACTAAGAATGATGTTCTGACTTATTGTGCGTATTGCATTCTAATTATTATACTTATTGCATCTTACCTCTTTCTCATCAAAACAAACCTTATAGCACATATTGCATTCTAATTAGTCACCTTGCATCCACTTGCTGTCAGTGACAAAGGCAACTTGGACAAATAATCGATCCTGATACAAAGGTCCACTTGCACGCTCATCCACCACTACTACTACCATTGAGGGTTCTCCTAAAAACTTTCCTATTACTTTATCTTTAGAGGATCTCTACTGTATTCTTCGAGAATTTGGAATTTCTAGTTCATCTATCTCTAGCAACTCTCCTATGTCTATAACTCCAGATACTTCTAATTCATAGTTTTTTTACTCTGCCTGTTGCAATCACATAACTTCAAACATCAATTTGCTTAAATCAAAGTCATTCCTTTCACAAACACCTACTATTCATAAGCTGACAGCTCATAATGCTAGTTAGCCATATAGGAAACATATCAATGTCCATATTGTCATTGCCTAAACTTTCATTGTTCTTAAACTCTCTTTAAACTTGATATAAATGGGTCAACTATGTGGACTTGGCTTTGATATTCACTTCTCTTCTGATGGTTGTGGTGTGCAGGATCCACGAATGGGATAGATAATTAGGACATGACGTAAAGTGGGATGCCTCTTCGAACTTATCTCTTTAAAGCTTCCAAATTCTATTAGTAGTTGTGCTTCCACAGTATCATCTAAAACTTGTCATTCTCGTTTGGGTCATGCTTCTTCCTCTAGAATAGGTGATTTAATTTCTAATGGTCATTTAGATTCTATTGAAAACAAACATTTTGATTGCTTGCCATGTAAGTTGGGAAAACATCACACTTTACCTTTTAATCTAAGTGAATCTGTCTCTCGTTCTCTTTTTGATTTGAACTATTCTGACATTTGGGCCCGATCACCTACTCTCACTATGGGAGGATCCCGCTCCTTTGTGATTTTTGTGGATCATTCTCTTTATACATGGCTCTATCTTATGAAGCATCATTTTGAATTGGCTCATATTATCGAGATTTTGTTGCTTGGTTAAAACACAATTTTCTAAAAGTATCAAGATATTTTGTACAAATAATGCCATGGAATATTGAGACATAGAGTTTCTTCAAATTATTTCTCAAAATCGTATTGTCATTCACCTTTCTTGTCCTGAACCTCTTAAATGGTCGAGCTGAGTGTAAACATCGACACGTCTTAGATGTTGTTCACACTCTTCCAATCTTAGCTTCTTGTCTGTAACAATTTTGGGGAGAGGCTTCTCATATTGCTATATACCCCATCAATCACACTCCATCACCTACTAAAGGTAATATCTCTCCTTATAAGCGGTTGTATGGCAGTGCTCCTGATTATAATCTTCTCTGAGTCTTTGGTAGTGCTTGTTGTGTCCATCTTCTTTCAAATGAATGAATGAAGTTAGAACCTCATACTCGTCGATGTTGTTTCCTTAGATACATAATTAAGCATAAAGGATATTGATGTTGAGATCCTATTTCTAATCGTCTCCGCATTTCCCATCATGTTACCATTTGGGAACATAAGATGCTTCGTGGATCTTTTATTGAATCTTCCTCTTCGGAGTTGTCTACCTCTAATCTTGATGAAAGTACCTCTGGTGTTCGCACCTCGGTAACTCCTGATTTGTCCGCACCATCCGTGGATTCTCTAGCCTTAGTCATTCCCTCTTCTCCTATTCGTCGTTCCACTCATGCAAGTCGACCTTCTGTTCAACTTCATGACTATCATTGTTATTCCACTATTGCTTCTTTACATGAGTCTTACACATATAGAGAAGCTCAAACTAACCCTCTTTGGCAACAAGCAATGGCGGATGAGTTATGCATGTTAGATAAATCTTGTACATGGGATATGGTCAATTTGCCTCTTGGAAAGTCTATTATAAGTTTTAAGTTGGTATATAAGATCAAAACTAAGGCAGATGGTTCAGTGGAATGCTATAAAGCTCGGCTATTTGCAAAATGTTTCACTCAGGAGTATAGGATTGACTATATGAGACATTTGCTGCAGTTGCTTGTCTTACTTCTATTTGAAGTCTTCTTGCTATTGCAGCTATTAAGCAATGGTCTCTATTAGAAATGGATGTTAAAAATGTCTTTCTTAATGGCAATCCTTACGAAGGAAGTTTATATGGAGCCTCCTCCTAGGTATACTACTACTTCTAATAAAGTATGTCAATTATGAAGAGCTTTATATGGACTAAAACAAGCTCCCCACTCTTGTCAACCACTGAACACAGACTCATGCATGGTATTCCAAGTTCAGTACCACCATGGAATGTTTGGGCTTTAGATCCAGTCCCCATGATAATGCTCTATTTGTTCAAAGAACATCTCGTGGGTGTATTTTACTACTATTGTATGTGAACAACATGGTTATTACTTGTCCTGATCATATCGGTATCGTGAAGCTCTAGCAATATCTTAGTCAGCAGTTTGAAAGAAAGATCTTGGGGGACTTAGTTACTTTCTGGCTTGTAGCTTGCCTCATACTTCTCGGGTTACTATCTTTCTCAAGCAAAATAGGCCCCCGATCTTCTTTCTCATGCGGGACTCATTGAAACCAATGTTGCTACAACTCCAATTGGGGCAAATGCCAAATTTAATGATAACAAAGGACCTGTTCTTTCGAATCTTACACTTCATTGATAGTTAGTTGGCAGCTTTATATAGCTTACTATTACTAATCTTTATATTACTTATACGATTCACATAGTCAGTTAATTCAAGACAATACTACATATGACTCACTTTGCTGCTGTTCCTCATATTATTCGATATGTCAAGGGTACCTTCTTTCATGATCTTCATTTTTCTGCTGATTCTACTTTAGGATTGATTACTTATTCAAATGCTAATTAGGCTGGTGATCCTCTTGATTGTCACTCCACTACAAGTACTACTTTCTCAGTACCTCACTCATATTATGGCGTATCAAGAAACAAACTATTACCGCTCAATCAAACACTGAAGCAAAATAGTGTACTCTTGCCAATACGTCATCAAAATTACTTTATTTACGATGGTTACTAGAAGACATGGGAGTCCTTCATAATAGTGGAATAGTCATTTACTACAACAAACAGAGTGCTATTTAAATAGCCCATAATGATATTTTCCATGAGTGCACCAAGCACATTGAGATTGACTATCATTTCATACGACATCATGTGCTCTATGACATTATACGACTTGTTTTCGCTTCATCTACAGATCAAACTACTGATATCTTCACAAAGGTACATCCGCTGAGCACCTTCTAGATCTTTTCTCCAAACTCTAGTTGACTTTTTCTATATCACCTTGAGTTTGATGGGATGTTAGATATTATTATTAGATATATTTAGATTATTTTTTATATTATTAGATATATTATGATATATTATGATATTCCATAATATCTTCAATATTCTAAATATCATTCTAATTTATTGTAATTGATTATGTAATATTTCCTTATTGTATGTAGTTAACCTGTAAAGCCTATAAATAGGCTCCTTTTGTACTCTTTTCATATCATTGAAATATACACAAAATTCCTCAATTTTGTTTTATTCTTAATTGGGCAAGAAGAAAGAGGAACCAATGGAAGGAACTCTATTACCAATGAAAAAGAAAGCTAAGGCTCCATTTTTTTCCCGGAAAATATTTTCCCGAAAAACATTTTCCTCAATTTTCGATGTTTGGGGCCAAAAATTGAGTAGTCAACAAAAAATATTTTCCGGTCAACAAAAAAAATCTTCTAAAACCGAGAAAAATGATTTCCCTTTTTTAAAAAAGGGAAATCAATTTCCTCGGTTCTCACACGCTCTCATCATCTTCCTTATGCTAAATCCCCCCACCCCAACCTTCTCTCACTCTCTCGATTTCTATCTCCTTCACTGCCCCTCTCTCTCTCTCTCTCTCTCTCTCTCTCTCTCTCTCTCTCTCTCTCTCTCTCTCTCTCTCCCCCCCCCCCAAAACCCTTTCGAGGTGCTTTTTTTCCATAGAAATTGGCTTGGAAGGAGGCAAGAGAACTTCTACAACATCTCCACGAAAGGAATAATGGAGACCTTCGTAACTAGTTGGCTTTGTCTCTCTCTCTCTCCCTCCCCTCAATAACCCAACTCTGATAGGAGTTGCCATGTGACATTCTGAATTTTGACCCATATTCGGGATTTGTAAATAGAATTGATATATTTCATTAATACGCTCTAGTTAAGCCTCACTCGAGCCTGATCAACTCGAGATGACTAATCGAAGGGGAAAGGTTATCTAGGACCTTAAAGTACGCGGACCTAATAGGTTGATACGCGTAATTCCTAAACAGCCAGCTGTTGGTCTGAGGATTCGACAGAGTAGTTATTTAATGGATTTGGCCACGAAATGAAGTCCGATCTTGGACAATCGAATTTTTATGAATGTCACGAGGGAGAATTGGATTCAGTTGCAGTAGCATTGCCAGTTGGCCAGATAGGCGGAGAATGTGGCGAAGCAAGACGTAAGTTGGAATTTTACCGAATTGCCTTCGGTTTGTACTCAGTCCTTAGATTGAGAATAATTATAATTATGGTAGAATGAGCGCGTCAGTGTAGTGGGATTTTAGTCCGAGGTTCGTTCGCGCTCGGGACCCGATCGGCGCATTTGGCACGCATCCCGAGGAAATATCCCATCATCAATCAAGTCTTGTCAATCAATCAATCAAGTTAAATCATGTCATTCCCAAGTCAATCAATCACTCCATCAAAGTACAAGTCAACTCAAGAACTCCCCACCAACTCTACCTAACTCCACTCACTCAAATTTGAATTTTTGTCTTCATATCCACTATAAACTCTCACCTCTCTCTCTCTCCCTCACTTTCCCCTCTCATTTTCGGCGGCCACCTCTCCCCCTTCCTCTCTCTCAGCCGAATCCTCTTCCTCTCTCCCTCTCGCGTTTTCGAGCGCACCCAGACGAAAACGGCTCGCTCGTCGAGCTCGTCCGGAGTCCAAATGACTCCCCGTTTTCTCCCACATGACTGTAAGACAAAGGGCTTCGAGGATCTAGAAGTCTTTTTCCCAAATCTTGCCCGAAACCTCCTCGAAATCAAGCAAAATCGTGACCCTGTGCAGATCAGATTTCCCTACTACCACCCAATTTCAACCGGCCACCAACGAAAATCCAACCGTTGGATTCTCCTAATTTTTGTATATGTTGCAGCTCCGTCCGAGGTGAGTTCACAGAACTTTGTTTCACTTCGATCCGATATGATTTGAGCCTCCGTTCGAGCGTTTCCGTCACAGTCGTCGAAACTGTTTTTCAAAGTCCGTTTTGTGCTATGTTAGGGTGACATAATCTGACCTTGGGGACCTAAGGAACTTATATTCATGTCATGTTCTTGTTTTCTAGCTTGATTTGGACTCGGTTTAGCCCTTAAACAACCCTTTGCCGTCGTGTCCTCTCTCTTGGCCGCGAGCTCTCCATTCGGCCACCGCGGGTCTTCGCCGCCGCCGCCGTCGTTCAAGTCTCATTCCGGTAAGCAATCTACTAATCCTAGCCTAGGAATATTGTATGTGATTTGGTTTGGATGATAGATTATGTAGCTTATGAGAAATGGTTAGAAAAGTGTATAGTTAGTTTAGAACGGTTAGATCCTAAGAGCCAATGGGCTGATTTGTGGGCTTTGGGACATGGTGTTAGGCGTGAGAGTGATGTGTGTGAGCTGTAGAAATGAGGTTGGGTAGTGTGAGTGGTGACAAGATTGGTTATTAGGCTAAATAGGCAATTTGGCCTAGATGGGCTAGTTTGATTTATTGGGCTTAGGTTGTGGCCTCATGTGTGATGGGTTGAGCTTGAGTTATTAGGCTTAGTGGGCTATCCTAGGAATGATTTAAGTAAGAATTTAAGAGCCCAGGTGTGGAAATGGGCCGCTAGTCAAATTGGGCTTAGATGGGCCAATTAGTTTAAAGTGGGCTTAGAGCATGGGTTCACGCAAGACGAATTGGGTTCAATTTACCAGACTTAGTGGGCTGTCCTAAGAATGATTTGAGTGGAAACTTGCGAGCCCAAGTGTGGTTGTGAGCCGAGAGTCAATTTGGGCTCAAATGGATTAGTTTAATCAAATGGCTTAAGGTGTAATTTCTTGGGTAGAAACTTGGGCTTAGTTTATTGGGCTTAGAGGTTTGCTCAGGGATTGATATGAGAGAGAGATTGAGAGCCCAAAGTAGGGCCCGTGGGCCGCGAGCGAAGGATGGGCTAATATGGGCCGAAATGGACAATGGGCCCGAGGAGCTTAACGTGTGAATTTGTATGAGGCGAGTCAATCTTGATTTAGAGGACTTAAATGATGGCCCATGAGATGATTATAAAGAAAATTTGGAAGCCCGAGTGTGGTTAGTGGACCTAAGCGAGGATTTGGGTCGAGTTGGGCTTGAAGGGAAAATTGGGCCAAGGAGGCTAGAATGATTACGTTCAACGCTCCGATAGTAATTAATTGAGCATAGGCCTTGATAAATATGTTTGGCTAACAACCTGTGACAGACCATGTTATACACGTACATTAAATGACTCATCTGGAAATTTGTGCTATATGCTTGTGACAAGTTGCCCATCTGTGATACATGAGAACATGGGACATGTGGCATATGTGACGTGCGTTGATTTGCTCATGAGCATGGCATGCATTTGCACTCGGCGAGATAACGGTGAGGATGGCCCTAAGGCGTGTTTACGCTGGGGATGTTGGAGAGATAAACGTGCGGACCTAATGTACCTAGTGGAGGCACGATCGCCCGGACGTGCGCGGCATGGGGTAGCTAGAGTGATAAGCGTGCCAACCTAGAGCATTCCACACGCGGATTGGGGCACGAGCCCGAGGGGCCGGACCAAATACGTTAACGCAGGTTAAACGGTATTCTGATACCGGACATTGAGTATTGTGCATTGAGATCATGCATTGAGTACTGAGCTTGAAATAGTGGCATGCGACGTTTGTACATTCTTGCATGTAAATTTATTTCCTGACTAAACATGATCACTAGCAGATTGGGCCATGTATATCGTACCTCATTTATGCCGTTGTCGAGAGAGATGAATTAGATAGTGCCGACCACCCTAGAGTTACATGTTAGGGCTGAACCGATGAATATACTTTATCGTACCTCATTTAGCCTTTTGAGGATCTTGTACCTAACGCTTATTGACCATATGTATGTATTAGTGATTATTATTGCCTGTGCATTTTTCGTATCTATCCCATTACGTGTGTGTACATGTCTGGGTGGAGTTTTGCTTCCGCAAGCTGGTGAGTGTGTTTTAAAGCGTTTTTTTGGCCGTGACAAATTTTCCTGGGTCATACGGATCGTGAGCTAGGCGGACGCAGATGCGAGTTTGGTGGGATGTCGCGGGGCCCGTAGGTTCGGGGTGTGACATGCCAAATCCCCACTATATGCTCAATGTCTGATCATTGAGCCTCGCTTGATTTGGCAGAATCGAGGCTCGACTTGATTATAGTGAGCTCACCTCACTCCTCAATAGCCTGGAGCAAGGCTCGCCTTGCTAGATCGGGCGGGCCTCAGCTCAACGACTTCAAGCGAGGCCGAACTCGATACTCACTAGGATCAAACGAGCCTTGAGCTCGTCACTTGCTTCATGGCAATGGCTAGGCTAAGGAAGGAGGAAGGAGTGGTAGGCGGAGGAAGGAGTGGTAGGCGGAGGAAGGAGGGAAAAAAATTTTAAAATAAAATTTTGAATTTAAAAAAATAAAAATGAAAAGAAAGTAAAAAAATAATTAGAAATTTGTTTTAAAATAAAAAATTTATATACAATAAAAATTGATTTTCCTTATCAAACTGCGGAAAAATATTTTCAATTGTTTTTAGGTTTCTGCAAAACACCAAAAAATATCATCATTTTCCTAGAAAATAACTTTCTGGAAAATATTTTTTCCACTATCGTATCATTTTTCCGTGAAACAAACGGAGCTTAAGATTCACATGCCAAGGAAGGGAAGCCACAGGAGGGTTGAACCTTTACTCAAGCAGGTTTTGGTTTCTCTCCTCTCAGTGAGCTGAAGTAGCAACCATTAAATCGAGAATGAATAAGACAGTTTGTAGAAGACTCGTCCACACTTGTATGAATATACATTGTGCAAGTGTTACATGCCCATCATCAACTAAATTAAGTAACGAGGGAAATAGGAGAAACTTCTTTGGAGCATTCGTGACAAAAAGCCGAGACGAATGTAAAGAAGCCGAGTTCACAGCTGAAAAAATATGGGAGAAACAAAGTGCTGAGTGAAGGTCGCATTATTGTGACAAAAGCCGAGACGAATGTAAGAAGCCGAAGTTCACAGCTGAAAAATATGGGAGAAACAAAGTGCTGAGTGAAGGCCACGTTTCCCGTTACGAGGGTGTTCATATACAACTAGTAGCAAATGACTCAATCGCGATGAGATTTTAGGGCGTCTCCAGAAAGCAATGATTTTAGGGGGTTCGATTTGCGGTGGTCGTTACTTGGGTTGGCAACTAATTGCACAATAACAGCAGTGATAAAACAACCATTTGGTGGTCGCGAAGGTCCAAGGCTTATTTGCAAGCTGAAAGATTATAAAGGCGATCCTTAATCTCTCTCAGCCTCAGGAGAAGCTTATCGGTCTTCGACAAAAGAGGCCTAAATTAGGTTTATTGTCGGTCTTGAGCTTCCTCACTCATCGCCCGGTGGGCTGCAACGAGGATCGGCCAGTCAATAGGTAATGCGATGCTTTGTTGGCGCATGATTACAAACGTTCCAATAGCAAGTCAAATCATTACCGTCCTCGCTTTTTCTTTCGTTCGCATGGCTAGTCGTTTTAAAACAACCAACAATGACTTCATAACAATTGATGGAAAGGGAAGCAGAGACAAAGAAGAGCCTTTGTCTTTGTCAAAGTCATAAGGAGGCTGTACACCACAAACAAATGATGAGCTGTTGAAACTCATGTAACCATCGGCATCAGTTGAAATGGCCCGAATCCAATAACGAGGCTGAAACTAGGATTTTTTTTTTTTGTCAACATTGAAACTAGAATGATCTGGTCCCGATTTTGAGGGGAAAAAGACATGAATTCTCTCCATAATGCTGGACAAATTTGTCACTTATCTGGTAACATTAGTTGAGGTCCTGTCTCTAGTACCATTAGTTAAGTACCAATTACAAAGCGGCACCAATATGTAAAAAACGAACTATTCCAATATTGACTGAACTCAACCCCTAGAGAGTAGAAATTCCCCGTATCTTAGGAGATTAGAAAAATCACAGATCTTTCTTAACTGAGAAGGTGGAGGCATGGGTGCGTGCGCGTGTGCAAATATAAATTTGGTTTTTAAGAAAACGATCGAGTTCAAATGGCCATTGACAGGGATACATTTGATATACCAAATTTTAAGAGATAATTGTCCAAAAAGTTAACAGGAAAAAATTGGAAAAAAAAAATTCAGAGGATTTTGTAAAAAATCCAAAAATGTTTACGTTAGCGGTAACTATGCCACATAAGAAAGATGACATACACAGGTAGTTTCTAGCCAAATTTAGCCGTAAATTACTACATTGACAAAAATTATCAAAAGGTTTGGACATAAATAGCCAAATTGGAAATTGTATAACTAAATGACGGTCTACAATAAGTTAAGGTTTTTAGACAATTTTCTCCAAATCAAACCTAATTTGAAATTATGATGTACATCATACTTGAGAGCACGTCACGTACTACTTATCTGGTACGGACAATGAAAAAACACTAAAATAACCACCAGTCATTCTGACTGTGAAGCAGGTCGTCCTTAGCCACCTGGACAGTGAAACCCAATCCCAATATTGGTGGGAATTCCTCAACAAATTGCACTCAAAAGTCAATTGGATGAGAAATTCCTACCACCCACAGACATAACAAACTAACACACACGCTCTTTTTGCAAGATAAGGTAACCACACACTCCTTAGTTTGGTCAACAAACATCTAACTACCAGATAAGGAAACTCCTGCATGCAACTTCAATTGCATCGGAACCGACCACAAATCATAAAATTGCTTTACTTCTCCCCAAATCACTCTAGTAACTAAGAGAATGTCGTCATGCCAAATCACGCAACTTGAATCGTTACCTACATAAACTAAAAATTGCAAGAGAAATATGAGAATGAGCGAAAACTGAAAACACAATCTCGACCACAAACTTCAAAAGAACAAAAAAAGGGAAAAGATTTTAAACATGACACAAATGTAGAACTCACATAATGTCACTTTTCTCTGAGATTTTGTTTTTGTTTTTTTTTTGTGATCTATGGTGAATCATGAAGGGTTTCAATAGTTGGAAGCTTTCCATTGAATAGATGGAATATCGAGATAAATAGAGTACCATATATTTCTACTATGGATAGTATGACATGAGTCAAAAAAAATTTGGAAGTACCCGAGAAATGGGATTAGGCCCATGAACCTGTCTTTTCTCGCTAAAGTCAAGTGTGCATCACTATTTTAAATAAACTACAATATTTCGGAAGCAGCGTTGCAGCCTCTTACAGAACAAAAAAAATATATCCCCAAAAAACAC
>JAGVVM010004798.1:0-28094 GCA_019149425.1 Psidium friedrichsthalianum | reverse complement strand
AAAGGGCCTCAAGTGCCATCATTTTTTTAAATAAAGTCTTGAAATAAATTTTATTTCAAATAAGGGCATGAAGTGACTATATTAGTAAAAAAAAAGAGTTACTTTATTTAGGGATATTTTGATAATTTACTATCTTATTTTTTCATTCTTCATTTTTAAGAGATTTTTAAAAAAATTAAATCCCGCTTCATTTTTTACTTTCTTTTAATTTTTATTAAATTTAATTTAACAAAAAATTAGATTAAATTTACATTTTGAAAAAAATTGCCCTTGATCGAACAGTTAGGCTCTTATTCAAAATGATTATAGCCAGTTCAGGCTCTTATTTGAGATAATAAGTATACTTGGGATCCTTATTTAAAATAAAGTTTATTTTATGTTTTTATTTGATAAAATGAGGGCAATTGGGGTCAATATATATATATTTTTTGTAATTTTCCCTAAATTTTTTTTTTTTTTGCGCAGATTGTTTTATAGATGGAGAATATTATTTTAAGAAGGCAGGCCGGGGGCGGGGGTGGTTCTACTTTCCCGAGGGGAGTTGCTGTCAGTTTCGAAGATGCCGCAAGATTTTGTCAAAGCTAGCGGGCCCCACAGACAACCCCACCTTTCGCATCACGCGTGCTCGATCCGACGGCCAGAACACCATCCCGTTGGACCCGGAAAAAGCATTCCCGATGCCCCCCGATCCGACGGCCCAGATTCCCCGCGTTTGACTTGGAACCCAGCCGAAAAAAATAAAATAAAACACAAACAACAAAAATGAAAAATAAAAATAGTAAAACGAGAAGAAAATATTAATTCCGCTGGTGTGCACTCTCTCTCTCTCTCAGCATCTCATCACTTTGTGCTCTCTCTCTTTCTCTCTCTCTCTGCGAGCGTTTGAGATCTTCGCAATTAGGGCTTCGTTTTCCTGTGAAGAATCGGAGTGAGGTTCGTCCCTTTGGCCCCCCCGGTATTTCCGTTTCGTTTCCGCCTGTGATTCCGATCCGCATCGTCGATGGAGATGTTGATCCTCTCGAATCGTTCTGGTCGAGCTTCTCTTGGGAAACTTCGCGCTTCGTTGCTCTGTCGTCGCGTTAGATCTCGTCCTTGTTCGTTTCGTGAAGATTGTTTGGCCATGCCATGTCTTTGTGTACTGAAGTTTGGAATTTTTTTAGTTATGTGCGGTACAGGGTGTTGAATGGGTTTTTGGCGAGTCTGTTTCCGGAATCGCAATTTGGGGGTTCTCTCTGTTTGATTTCTTTCCTTATTGTTGACCACCATCGCGCTTCGTATGCCCGTTGCATTGTTGCTGTTTTTTCCGTGACGAGACGTGTCGTTTTGTTTCCATGTCGATTCAGATTGAAAGAAAGCGGATCAACATGCCGTGGATGTTCAGGAACTTCGTTCGCTTGGTTGCCTTCTTTTTTATCCTATAATTTCATCAGAGTCGGTAAGATCTTTTGCTCTCAAGTTCTGCACTCTGTTTTCAGTTTGTCGTGTGATTTGTCTTGTTCACGAGAAGTTGAGAATATTGAATGGGGTGGAAGTGTGGGATTCTTGAGGGGAAATTTGTTCTACGATTGATGGTGTTCTGTCTGTGAAATTTTAGTTGCTGGAGGTCTTCGGTTTCCGCATGCTTTACCTCACACCAAAAGTGATAAGGTGGTCGTTTTAGCCATTATGAAGTAGAACAATTAATAACGACTGTGAAGAGTATAAGTTTATTCTTGTTAAATTCTTTCTCAACTACATTTTGGCATCGTGGGCAAGAGAATGGCTATGTCTTGCTTAGCTTCCTGGTTTTCCCTTTGCAGGTAGTTTTTCCAAAGTAAAGCAACACATTCATCCGGTTTGGCCATTTGGATTTTGCGGGAGAATTGAGAATGTACATTGGAGTTACCTTTAAGAGATATCGAGCTGTGAAGGAAGTTGGCAAAATTAAAATGAGTGTTGGATTGATTGCCCATTACCAATTGATGCAAGTTTGTCAGGTGAAGTGCTCATTTTGATGTTTGCTTGGTCGAGAACTTAATTTCTTACGAGTTTGTTTCTCCTTGTGTTTACCTTGAACCTACTGAATGTGCTTGCCCAAATGTAGCCATTTTTGTTACTGATGAGTGGTGTTCTTGTCCTCACTAACATTTGCCACTTTGCTTTTCAGTATCTTAAGTCAAATGGCAATGAAAGAGAATTTTCATTTAATTAATGTCATATTCGCTTCCGTGCTTAGTTGCGTGGTTGTAAATGTTTTAAATTCACACTAGTGCTTTGTCATGATGATATTTGTGACCTACTTGTGCACCATGGGCCCAATGTTTATCAGTTCCTGCAATCCTTTTCTGGGCATGCGTTTCAGTACTGTTTGGGACAACTGTGGTTTTTTCACTGAAAGTTTTTCTGTGGTACGACCCTAAACTTTTAAAAGTTGCACTACCTCAATGAACATTTTAGTTTAGGCACTTTGCAGTTTATGTGATGCTTCTACGAACCTGAAATGTGTGGTTTTTAGCACTTCCATCGTAAACTAATATAAATCCTTTAAGTGACTATCTTGTGGGATTCCACATTTATTGAAGTCGACGATGTAAAATATGACATGCTAAAAAGTTCATGCTAAATAGTTGACGGGATGAAAATTCCAGGCTTTGAAGTTAATGGTTTAGTGTTGCTAACTCAGACCACCCCAAAGTTCAGGGATAAAATGGAATTCCCCTTCGCATTTCCTATATGTCAATTGGTTTAACTGCCCGTGATCAGCCCATGCATCACCAATATGCCTTCCTTCAATCCCCCAAGTTGTCTCTATCATGTTAATAGAGCATTAAATTTCAAATATGGGATAAAAGCTAACGGCCTTTTCTTTGATATATGCTTGATTATTTGGTTTCCTTTCATCGGATTATGCACCTTTTGTCTATATACTGGCTACATGTTCTTACTGTATTCTCTATGCATATTTGCATTAACCTGATTGTCTCATTTGAAAGCGAAAAATTGTAGCCTAAATCCCCTGTTTCCATGTTATACAACAGGCTGAATACTTCCGTCAGTTGCTTAAGCCTGTTACGTAGTCTCACCCTGTTAAGCTCTGGGAATTGGGACATTGGGGTGAATAGAGAGGTCCTCTGGTTGTGTATATGCAGGAGTGATGCCGTGAAAGTGAAATATTTGGTTCTGATAATCATTACAGTAGCCTTATCTAGTATTTAGTTCTGTGACTCTGTCGTCACTTTAACTACCTTCTCAGCCACTTGAAATTCAGTATTACAAACTCGAACAGCCGAAGATTTACATCTTCACTGCAGACGATTATTAGTGGGAATTGTAACGCTGATGGAGCACAACGACCACTTGCCCCCCAAAAGGGAAGCATATTCCATGACTAATCAAATGAGTGGTGAGTACATGGATTTTCCGGCTGCATATGCATTTTGTGCGGTGCCACCACCACAGGCCAGGGACACCTTCCACCGGTCCATGGTCTTCAATTCCAACCATCTACTTTGTGCCCGAAGAATTTTATTGTATTTGACCAGACTGCTTACCAGAGTCGGATCATGTTTCACCCGGCAATTGCCCCCAAATTTGGAAATCCAGGCTTTCAAAGCTATCCGACCTATGTGGAGAAGAAAGATGAGATAAAATGTGCTTTCAGTGAACAAAGGGAGGTTTCATTTTCTGATAAAGAGGACTCAGATGATATTGATGCTTTGCTGAGCTTGGAAGAGGAGGAAGAAGAAGGGTATGATGAGGATGAGGTGAGCACTGCCAGGACCAATGGCAATTATGGGAGCTCGTCCCCTGATTCGTGCTCCAGCTACAGATCAAAGACTAGGAAATTTAGCATCTCTTCTCTTCTCCAGAAGTCCTCTGGCAGTACAAGCAGTTCGAGCAATGAACCCAAGGAGCAGAAAATGAAGAAGATGGTAAAGGCGCTGAGAGGAATCATTCCTGGTGGCAGTCAGATGAGCACTGTCACTTTATTTGATGAAGCTGTTAGATACCTCAAGACTTTAAAGATTGAAGCAGAGAAGCTTGGAGACTTTTAAGGACTAGACTGGGATCCATGCTATGGCACTGGGACTGAGCTGCTACATATGGGTAGCACTCTCTCTCTCTCTCTCTCTCTCTCTCTGTGTGCTGATAATATGCATTTGCTAGCTTGTAGATGCTGTTTCGATATATGCTAATGGTTGTTAGGAGGTTGGGACTATGAACCCTAGTTAGCTGCTTTGAAGAGAAGGGAGACTGAGAAATGACCATTTATATGTTGTGTAAGATGGAGATTTCTTATGTTGTAGCTGTCTCGACTCTTGGCCTTGTAGACAGTAAAATAAAAAGTATTTGTCATCGGTGCCTCACAGGCATCACTGTCATTTATCAAGTTGTGTTCCATCAGTAGGGGTACTGTAACTAGTCTTTGTTTGTTAGTAGGGTACATTCTTAAAATTGTGCTTATAGAGCACTAATAAGTCCAATAAGTTGCTATTATCTGTTGGCTTCTTCCATTCTACAATCTCTTGCATTATAACACTGGGGAGTCCCCGCTTTTCTGGTAAGTAGGGGTTCCTCAATGATCATTGTCCCTTCCTAACCTCTCTTGCCAAGTACATTTTGCTCACAGCGATTATAGCTGTGGAAATTAAAGCTCCTAGCAAGGTAGATCCATTTGCGCAATTTCCTATTAATTGCTACATAATCAAGTTAAGAATTGGCCCAGAAGTTTCGCCATATGTGCATTTGTTCCTGGCCATAGCTTCATCTGATTGTATGTGATTGAAGAAAGCAACCCCACTACAAAACAAGGCCTCGCTTTCGCTCTGATACAACTTCCGTACCTCTTTGGTTGAAGTTATTAATTTCATAGTTGAATTTTGTCTTTGGTGATTTCTTAGCACCTTCGTACTAGTTATCTTTGTGGACTTATATATAAAAAACCTCTTTTTTTTTGCCTTTTTTTTTTTTTCGAAAACATTCCTGGCCAGACTTTGAATTCCCACGCCACCCATGGACGGTCGTGATTTCGATTACATGAGTAGAAAAGATGATTATGCTTTCTTAAACAAGAGAATTATAGAGGATTTAGTTAACATGGGTTACTCCCGAATCTTCTTCCATTTAGGAGGAAGTGTTATTAGAACCATTAAGTCAAACCGGTCATATTCTCAACATGGATTGTGCCAAAAAAGTACGAAGAAGTGTTCGGAATTTGCTAGAGGCAGGAATTTTTCTTGGAATGTACAGAGTAGCAGCTGTGGTAAGGCTGACGCACCGAGGGACGAAATGGTTGTCTTAAGAAAATTAACACTTTTTTCATGGAAGACTCGCAAATCATCTTTTGTAGAATGAAAAATGTGCAATTGGCCTATATTCGCTTCTTTCCACTAATAGCCACAAGCTAGGCTGGAATGGACGAGTAACGTTACGAGTTGTTGCAGTTTGCAGATGTCTTGTTTCTACACGAAACTATATAGATGACTACTCTCTACAACAGCAAATACCTCGTCAAAGTACTCAGCCATCCTTGAAGTCTTCACGGTTCATGCTGAAATGTTCACCTTCTACACCCTTGTCCTTCAAAGCGTATCGAAGTCTTCCAGCTCTACGGAGCTGTTCACCTTCTATCGCCCCCTCAGAGTTCTAACGACTCTCGTTCTACAAGTCGTTCACCTTCTACACAAGTCCATCTAACCTTAGACGCTTTTAATATCGATACCTTATTCACCTTCCTGTGGAAGCAGAGCGCTATCGGCCTTTAGACTTTCCTTTTAGGACTCCACCTGCATATTTGCCCCCGTGCATATACAAGCTGTTTCTGCACAACCTACGCACTTCGAATACTTTGTCGTCTGCTGAAACAACATAGGGGATTATCTTAACAATGGCTGGACTTTTTGGAAACTTCTTAAATTATACCCAGTTTTTTTTTTCTTCTGGAATTTTTGCAGATTGGTATGATCATCTCAGAAGCGAAGACAAGCTGTGTTTCGTAATGAGGTCACTCCGGAAGCAATGTTTGCTAAAATTTGTGCAGGAATAGATAAAGAAATTGCTAGGAGAAAAATTCGGATTTAATGATGAAAAAAAGGCATAGCTGCCAAATTAAACAATATGAATTTGTGATCTGAACTACTTTAAAAAGTTACATTTGTGAGTTTTCCCCTTAGTATCAAGAGCTAGGGCAAAGCAGTCAACATATGCTAATATTCTTTTATAAGTTGCAGGATGCCATTAGTACTTTGATTATGGAACGATGGGCAAATGATGAGCATGACACCCTTGTGTCAAGAAGAGAGAGTGGCTGATGCTCAGTGTTTACAAAGGAAGAAAATTTGGAAAGATCAAAGAGCAAACCTAAGGTTGATTAGGATACTGCGCGACAAGGGATTACGAACAAAAGAAGAGGAAAGAATATAAGAAGAGAAGTATTGCAGGAAGAAATCTTTCAATAGGCAAAGATGAGAAAAGCATAGGAATAAAATGGCCTAATTCCTAAAAGTCCCCCAACATTAAGTCAAGTCTCAAATCTGTGCCAATCTTTTTTTTTAAAAAAACTCAGCTTTAGGTTTAGTTCTAAATCTGTCCTGAACTTTTTTTCTTAGAAAAAATCCCAACTTTAGGTTCAGTCCCAAATCTACCCTTAACTTTATTTCTCTAAGAAAAAATCACCAATTTTTTTCCCTAATCTCAAATTTGCCGTATTAGTCATCTATCCAAAAAAAGCTTTAGTCTTTCTTAATTTCATATTCTAGAACGGTTTCATTTTAGGGAATTTATTCATTAGGGTGGATTTTATATCCACGTGAAAATGCCACGTCGGTCCATACTTATCACTTCGTTACTTTACTAATGTAGATTTTTTTTTAATTGAAGTGACAAACCATGTGAAGTTGGGATCGGACCACGGGGTAGCTTTGAGAATACAATGAAAATTTTTGAATTTTTTAGACAAAACAAAGTATGGAGGCAGATTTGGGACTGTACCTAAAGTTGGGGGTTTTTTTTTTTAAGACAATAAAGATCGAGGCAAATTTGGGACTGGTTCTAAAGTTGATTGTTTTTTCTGAGATACAAAAAGTTCAAGGTAAATTTAGGATTGGACCCAAAGTTGAGGGTTTTTGGGAATTAAGCTAGAATAAAACTTGTAACAATTGCCCAAACGGAAAAAAAAAAGAAGGAAGAAGTTATTGACCAAAAGGAAAGAAAGCTTGTAAATACTGGGCATGTGCAGAAATAGGCATAAGTATACTGGGCTGATAGAAAGTTTGGACAACCCAACTGAATCAGGAGAACATCTAAGTTACTTAGAATATTTATTTTTAAGGTAATGTTGCTCCTAGCATCAGTGCTGCTGCTATGAACTGGGGGGAAAGAACCTCTTCATCCAGACAGCCTAGGATGATAAGAGATCAATTGAGTAGTAGTGAATGATGACGTTAACACAGAAGCACAAATGTGAAACATGGATGGTGAATTAGATGGACAAAAGTGAGACTTCAGAACCAAGTAGAACTAATGTAGGTAGGAGAGGTATAGGACTAGGACTATAGAACGTTGAGTGAACCATTCACGAGGGAGAAGAAAAGAGCAGTTGCGAGATACATTGGAAGAGAGGAAATTAATGCAGGAAGTACCAATAATACCGGTGGTAGATACCGGTTGTTCCCCGTGTTTCGGGAAGAAGGCCACTAGTAGAAAATCTAGGAATAGAATGAGAACGAATGAGGTGTGTAATCCGAAAGTTATGGGCAACAGATCAGCCAAATCATGAGATGATCACTGGAAATCGATTTCAAAGATTGTACTCGCCATGCATACAAACACTCACACACGTGATTTTTCAAATCATGCTGTTTCGACAGTAAGAATAGAACCCGTAAAACCAAAAAAGACAAGAATCCTAGTACGACAAAGTGACACCCGCTCATAAGGACATTCAAGAATTTGCCAAACGAATGGATGAGTTGCTAGCGAAGAAGCTCATTCAATCCAGCACAAGTCCGGCATTATGGTTCGATACCATTTCGAAGGAAAGAGGGAAAAACCGGAATCACAGAAAGCTTAACATGATCCGGTTCTTGACGGCATACTTCATTCCCAGCAAACAGTCTCATTTAACACGGTAGAGGGTACCTCCTGGTTCTCGAAAATGATGCTAAAAGTGGCCATCGGCAAATCAAGATGGCAAGGGATGACATCCATCAACAGCTTTCGGTGCTCCACAAGGACATTATCAATGGGGAGTTACGCCTTTTTGATAATGCTTAAGAACGACACGACGTTGGACTTGGGACTCCTCAAGACACATTTGTTGTCAAAACTCTCAGAAAAGATGCAAGTTGCCATTCTTGTTGGCAATTTTCGTCGCCTTTTGAGGGTAAATATCGTAGGGGTAGTTCTAGTAAAGCCGTGATTAATTATCAACAACTGAAAACAGAGATATTAGCGAAAATTAGAGGTGCAGATTTTTCATTTTTGAACAATTTTTAGCTCCTAAACCATTTATAGTAAAACTTGTTGCAAAGGTACTCTCAGCTTATTCAAGAAGTTATCGAATATGCAAGCACGATGGCGACTCCCTACATTGACAGATAGGGCTTAAGCGGTTTACCTTTTTGTTGATAACACTCATGGTTCATAGAACTCTTTTGACGCGGACAGTCTCACCTGAAATATTGTAAATGACAGACGTGTGCTCTTAATCATTGCCAAGACAGGGAAGATATTGGACGGGGCAACTCCGGCACTGTCGGTTTGGTAAGAAACTTGGCCGAAGCAGCAAATGCCCGCCCACGAACTAGACAATACCAAAAACTACTGATGTTAGAACTACCAGCTTTCCTTTCCAGTTCACACTGATGCACAGAGCATGTTTGAAGGTTCCTTTCTGTAAATATTTCATTGGTGAGGCAAGAAGATTTGACCTCAGATATCCCCTTGCTCTATTAACATGTGAGATTTTGTAGGATGACTGCTAATAATTATAAAGCTTAAGTTGTTAGATAAAAACATAATTAAATATTTAAATATTATATCGTCTGCATATGGTAAATCGAATTCACACGAACAAAATATGTGAGATCAGGTAATATATCCTGTCGTGTCGAGTGCAGGTCTCAAAGCACGACGCATGTGTAGTATCATCTGATAGGTACTGAAAAGCTGTAATTCGAAAGGGATTGATTTGTGGGTGATCTCTGCATTTTTCTTTGCGGTCAAAAGCTTGGAGACTGATTCAGCTCTTGATAATCTGAGTGGAACACTAGGGCACATCCGCGATGAAACCATGTTCATCGACCCCAGGATGCCAAGAGCTTCTTTAGTTACATACATGGTGAAAGCACGAACAATGGAGATATCTCTGACTGCCAAAGGAGAAAACTAGTTTCTTAAAATCTATTCCGGGCTTGATGGTCGAAATGAAATAGAATATGCTGGCTTAGAAGTTTGGCGATAACGATTTAGAAAATCTGATTGGAGATAAAGGGATGCATTGAGATCAAAGTACTTCTTCTCTCAAGAGATTTAGATTGGGATCCCCCATTTCGAAATAGTTTTAATGAAGTAATTCTTCTTCGGAAATAGATTGAAAAATTTAAAATACAATGTAGAATTCCTTATTCTCGTAACGAAAATTGAGAAAAGAAGAAGGAAAAAACAAGAAACTTGGCTCCTGTAGTGCTCGTAGGATAAAGCACAGTTCAGGAGAGGTACGATGCGAAGAATAGGGGTAATTATACCATTGTTCCTGAATTTTTGGCCAATGCGCAATATTATCCTTGAACTTTTAATTTGTTCAATGCCATCCTACACTTTTCAAATTAGTCTATGAACTATAAAGAGTTCAATGTTATTCCTGAATTTGAACCAATAGAAGGATAATATTGAATATTTTCATATATTTCAGGAACTAGATTGAGTTCAAGAACTACATTGAACAAATTAAACGTTTCAAAAATCACATTACAGATTAGACTAAAGTTGAAGGATCACATTGAACAAATTAAAAGTTCAAGGATAATATTGCGCATTGGCCAAAAATTCAGGAACAATTGGTATAATTACCCTATTCTTTTCGCATCGTACCTCTCCTGAACTGTGCTTTATCCTACGAGCACTACAGGAGCCAATGTTTCTTGTTTTTTCCTTCTTCTTTTCTCAATTTTTCGTTTACGAGAATAAGGAATTCTACATTGTATTTTAAATTTTTCAATCTATTTCCGAAGAAGAATTACTTCATTAAAACTATTTCGAATGGGGGATCCCAATCTAAATCTCTTGAGAGAAGAAGTACTTTGATCTCAATGCATCCCTTTATCTCCAATCAGATTTTCTAAATCGTTATCGCCAAACTTCTAAGCCAGCATATTCTATTTCATTTCGACCATCAAGCCCGGAATAGATTTTAAGAACTAGTTTTCTCCTTTGGCAGTCAGATATTCTCCATTGTTCGTGCTTTCACCATGTATGTAACTAAAGAAGCTCTTGGCATCCTGGGGTCGATGAACATGGTTTCATCGCGGATGTGCCCTAGTGTTCCACTCAGATTATCAAGAGCTGAATCAGTCTCCAAGCTTTTGACCGCAAAAGAAAAATGCAGAGATCACCCACAAATCAATCCCTTTCGAATTACAGCTTTTCAGTACCTATCAGATGATACTACACATGCGTCGTGCTTTGAGACCTGCACTCGACACGACAGGATATATTACCTGATCTCACATATTTTGTTCGTGTGAATTCGATTTACCATATGCAGACATATAATATTTAAATATTTAATTATGTTTTTATCTAACAACTTAAGCTTTTATAATTATTAGCAGTCATCCTACAAAATCTCACATGTTAATAGAGCAAGGGGATATCTGAGGTCAAATCTTCTTGCCTCACCAATGAAATATTTACAGAAAGGAACCTTCAACATGCTCCTGTGCATCAGTTGTGAACTGGAAAGGAAAGCTGGTAGTTCTAACATCAGTAGTTTTTTTGTATTGTCTAGTTCGTGGGGCGGGCATTTGCTGCTTCGGCCAAGTTTCTTACCAAACCGACAGTGCCGGAGTTGCCCCGTCCAATATCTTCCCTGTCTTGGCAATGATTAAGAGCACACGTCTGTCATTTACAATATTTCAGGTGAGACTGTCCGCGTCAAAAGAGTTCTATGAACCATGAGTGTTATCAACAAAAAGGTAAACGCTTAAGCCCTATCTGTCAATGTAGGGAGTCGCCATCGTGCTTGCATATTCGATAACTTCTTGAATAAGCTGAGAGTACCTTTGCAACAAGTTTTACTATAAATGGTTTAGGAGCTAAAAATTGTTCAAAAATGAAAAATCTGCACCTCTAATTTTCGCTAATATCTCTGTTTTCAGTTGTTGATAATTAATCACGGCTTTACTAGAACTACCCCTACGATATTTACCCTCAAAAGGCGACGAAAATTGCCAACAAGAATGGCAACTTGCATCTTTTCTCAGAGTTTTGACAACAAATGTGTCTTGAGGAGTCCCAAGTCCAACGTCCGTGTCGTTCTTAAGCATTATCAAAAAGGCGTAACTCCCCATTGATAATGTCCTTGTGGAGCACCGAAAGCTGTTGATGGATGTCATCCCTTGCCATCTTGATTTGCCGATGGCCACTTTTAGCATCATTTTCGAGAACCAGGAGGTACCCTCTACCGTGTTAAATGAGACTGTTTGCTGGGAATGAAGTATGCCGTCAAGAACCGGATCATCGTTAAGCTTTCTGTGATTCCGGGTTTTCCCCTCTTTCCTTCGAAATGGTATCGAACCATAATGCCGGACTTGTGCTGGATTGAATGAGCTTCTTCGCTAGCAACTCATCCATTCGTTTGGCAAATTCTTGAATGTCCTTATGAGCGGGTGTCACTTTGTCGTACTAGGATTCTTGTCTTTTTTGTTTTACGGGTTCTATTCTTACTGTCGAAACAGCATGATTTGAAAAATCACGTGTGTGAGTGTTTGTATGCATGGCGAGTACAATCTTTGAAATCGATTTCCAGTGATCATCTCATGATTTGGCTGATCTGTTGCCCATAACTTTCGGATTACACACCTCATTCGTTCTCATTCTATTCCTAGATTTTCTACTAGTGGCCTTCTTCTCGAAACACGGGAACAACCGGTATCTACCACCGGTATTAATTGGTACTTCCTGCATTAATTTCCTCTCTTCCAATGTATCTCGCAACTGCTCTTTTCTTCTCCCTCGTGAATTGGTTCACTCAACGTTCTATAGTCCTAGTCCTATACCTCTCCTACCTACATCAGTTCTACTTGGTTCTGAAGTCTCACTTTTGTCCATCTAATTCACCATCCATGTTTCACATTTGTGCTTCTGTGTTAACGTCATCATTCACTACTACTCAATTGATCTCTTATCATCCTAGGCTGTCTGGATGAAGAGGTTCTTTCCCCCCAGTTCATAGCAGCAGCACTGATGCTAGGAGCAACATTACCTTAAAAATAAATATTCTAAGTAACTTAGATGTTCTCCTGATTCAGTTGGGTTGTCCAAACTTTCTATCAGCCCAGTATACTTATGCCTATTTCTGCACATGCCCAGTATTTACAAGCTTTCTTTCCTTTTGGTCAATAACTTCTTCCTTTTTTTTTTCCATTTGGAATTGTTACAAGTTTTATTCTAGCTTAATTCCCCAAAAAACCCTCAACTTTGGGTCCAACCCTAAATTTACCTTGAACTTTTTGTATCTCAGAAAAAACAATCAACTTTAGAACCAGTCCCAAATTTGCCTCGATCTTTATTGTCTTAAAAAAAAAAAACCCAACTTTAGGTACAGTCCCAAATCTGCCTCCATACTTTGTTTTGTCTAAAAAATTCAAAAATTTTCATTGTATTCTCAAAGCTACCCCGTGGTCCGATCCCAACTTCACATTGTATTGTCACTTCAATTAAAAAAAAATCCACATTAGCAAAGTAACGAAGTGATAAGTATGGACCGACGTGGCATTTTCACGTGGATATAAAATCCACCCTAATGAATAAATTCCCTAAAATGAAACCGTTCTAGAATATGAAATTAAGAATGACTAAAGCTTTTTTGGATAGATGACTAGTACGGCAAATTTGAGATTAGGGAAAAAAATTGGTGATTTTTTCTTAGAGAAATAAAGTTAGGGTAGATTTGGGACTGAACCTAAAGTTGAGGATTTTTTCTAAGAAAAAAAGTTCAGGACAGATTTAGAACTAAACCTAAAGCTGAGTTTTCTTTAAAAAAAAAGATTGGCACAGATTTGAGACTTGACTTAATGTTGGGGGACTTTTAGGAATTAGGCCATTTTATTCCTATGCTTTTCTCATCTTTGCCTATTGAAAGATTTCTTCCTGCAATACTTCTCTCTTATATATTCTTTCCTCTTCTTTTGTTCGTAATCCCCTTGTCGCGCAGTATCCCAATCAACCTTAGGTTTTGCTCTTTGATCTTTCCAAATTTTCTTCCTTTGTAAACACTGAGCATCAGCCACTCTCTCTTCTTGACACAAGGGTGTCATGCTCATCATTTGCCCATCGTTCCATAATCAAAGTACTAATGGCATCCTGCAACTTATAAAAGAATATTAGCATATGTTGACTGCTTTGCCCTAGCTCTTGATACTAAGGGGAAAACTCACAAATGTAACTTTTTAAAGTAGTTCAGATCACAATTTCATATTGTTTAATTTGGCAGCTATGCCTTTTTTTCATCATTAAATCCGAATTTTTCTCCTAGCAATTTCTTTATCTATTCCTGCACAAATTTTAGCAAACATTGCTTCCGGAGTGACCTCATTACGAAACACAGCTTTGTCTTCGCTTCTGAGATGATCATACCAATCTGCAAAAATTCCAGAAGAAAAAAAAAATCCTGGGTATAATTTAAGAAGTTTCCAAAAGTCCAGCCATTGTTAAGATAATCCCCTATGTTGTTTCAGCAGACGACAAAGTATCGAAGTGCGTAGGTTGTGCAGAAACAGCTTGTATATGCACGGGGGCAAATATGCAGGTGGAGTCCTAAAAGGAAAGTCTAAAGGCCGATAGCGCTCTGCCTCCACAGGAACGTGAATAAGGTATTCGACATTAAAAGCGTCTAAGGTTAGATGGACTTGTGTAGAAGGTGAACGACTTGTAGAACGAGAGTCGTTAGAACTCGGATGGGGGCGATAGAAGGTGAACAGCTCTGTAGAGCTGGAAGACTTCGATACGCTTTGAAGGACCAGGGTGTAGAAGGTGAACGTTTCAGCATGAACCGTGAAGACTTCAAGGATGGCTGAGTACTTTGACGAGGTATTTGCTGTTGTAGAGAGTAGTCATCTATATAGTTTTGTGTAGAAACAAGACATCTGCAAACTGCAACAACTCGTAACGTTACTCGTCCATTCCAGCCTAGCTTGTGGCTATTAGTTGGAAAGAAGCGAATATAGGCCAATTGCACATTTTTCATTCTACAAAAGATGATTTGCGAGTCTTCCATGAAAAAAGTGTTAATTTTCTTAAGACAACCATTTCGTCCCTCGGTGCGTCAGCCTTACCACAGCTGCTACTCTGTACATTCCAAGAAAAATTCCTGCCTCTAGCAAATTCCGAACACTTCTTCGTACTTTTTTGGCACAATCCATGTTGAGAATATGACCGGTTTGACTTAATGGTTCTAATAACACTTCCTCCTAAATGGAAGAAGATTCGGGAGTAAACCCATGTTAACTAAATCCTCTATAATTCTCTTGTTTAAGAAAGCATAATCATCTTTTCTACTCATGTAATCGAAATCACGACCGTCCATGGGTGGCGTGGGAATTCAAAGTCTGGCCAGGAATGTTTTCGAAAAAAAAAAAAGGCAAAAAAAAGAGGTTTTTTTATATATAAGTCCACAAAGATAACTAGTACGAAGGTGCTAAGAAATCACCAAAGACAAAATTCAACTATGAAATTAATAACTTCAACCAAAGAGGTACGGAAGTTGTATCAGAGCGAAAGCGAGGCCTTGTTTTGTAGTGGGGTTGCTTTCTTCAATCACATACAATCAGATGAAGCTATGGCCAGGAACAAATGCACATATGGCTAAACTTCTGGGCCAATTCTTAACTTGATTATGTAGCAATTAATAGGAAATTGCGCAAATGGATCTACCTTGCTAGGAGCTTTAATTTCCACAGCTATAATCGCTGTGAGCAAAATGTACTTTGGCAAGAGAGGTTAGGAAGGGACAATGATCACTGAGGAACCCCTACTTACCAGAAAAGCGGGGACTCCCCAGTGTTATAATGCAAGAGATTGTAGAATGGAAGAAGCCAACAGATAATAGCAACTTATTGGACTTATTAGTGCTCTATAAGCACAATTTTAAGAATGTACCCTACTAACAAACAAAGACTAGTTACAGTACCCCTACTGATGGAACACAACTTGATAAATGACAGTGATGCCTGTGAGGCACCGATGACAAATACTTTTTATTTTACTGTCTACAAGGCCAAGAGTCGAGACAGCTACAACATAAGAAATCTCCATCTTACACAACATATAAATGGTCATTTCTCAGTCTCCCTTCTCTTCAAAGCAGCTAACTAGGGTTCATAGTCCCAACCTCCTAACAACCATTAGCATATATCGAAACAGCATCTACAAGCTAGCAAATGCATATTATCAGCACACAGAGAGAGAGAGAGAGAGAGAGAGAGAGAGAGAGAGAAGGGGAGTGCTACCCATATGTAGCAGCTCAGTCCCAGTGCCATAGCATGGATCCCAGTCTAGTCCTTAAAAGTCTCCAAGCTTCTCTGCTTCAATCTTCAAAGTCTTGAGGTATCTAACAGCTTCATCAAATAAAGTGACAGTGCTCATCTGACTGCCACCAGGAATGATTCCTCTCAGCGCCTTTACCATCTTCTTCATTTTCTGCTCCTTGGGTTCATTGCTCGAACTGCTTGTGCTGCCAGAGGACTTCTGGAGAAGAGAAGAGATGCTAAATTTCCTAGTCTTTGATCTGTAGCTGGAGCACGAATCAGGGGACGAGCTCCCATAATTGCCATTGGTCCTGGCAGTGCTCACCTCATCCTCATCATACCCTTCTTCTTCCTCCTCTTCCAAGCTCAGCAAAGCATCAATATCATCTGAGTCCTCTTTATCAGAAAATGAAACCTCCCTTTGCTCACTGAAAGCACATTTTATCTCATCTTTCTTCTCCACATAGGTCGGATAGCTTTGAAAGCCTGGATTTCCAAATTTGGGGGCAATTGCCGGGTGAAACATGATCCGACTCTGGTAAGCAGTCTGGTCAAATACAATAAAATTCTTCGGGCACAAAGTAGATGGTTGGAATTGAAGACCATGGACCGGTGGAAGGTGTTCCCTGGCCTGTGGTGGTGGCACCGCACAAAATGCATATGCAGCCGGAAAATCCATGTACTCACCACTCATTTGATTAGTCATGGAATATGCTTCCCTTTTGGGGGGCAAGTGGTCGTTGTGCTCCATCAGCGTTACAATTCCCACTAATAATCGTCTGCAGTGAAGATGTAAATCTTCGGCTGTTCGAGTTTGTAATACTGAATTTCAAGTGGCTGAGAAGGTAGTTAAAGTGACGACAGAGTCACAGAACTAAATACTAGATAAGGCTACTGTAATGATTATCAGAACCAAATATTTCACTTTCACGGCATCACTCCTGCATATACACAACCAGAGGACCTCTCTATTCACCCCAATGTCCCAATTCCCAGAGCTTAACAGGGTGAGACTACGTAACAGGCTTAAGCAACTGACGGAAGTATTCAGCCTGTTGTATAACATGGAAACAGGGGATTTAGGCTACAATTTTTCGCTTTCAAATGAGACAATCAGGTTAATGCAAATATGCATAGAGAATACAGTAAGAACATGTAGCCAGTATATAGACAAAAGGTGCATAATCCGATGAAAGGAAACCAAATAATCAAGCATATATCAAAGAAAAGGCCGTTAGCTTTTATCCCATATTTGAAATTTAATGCTCTATTAACATGATAGAGACAACTTGGGGGATTGAAGGAAGGCATATTGGTGATGCATGGGCTGATCACGGGCAATTAAACCAATTGACATATAGGAAATGCGAAGGGGAATTCCATTTTATCCCTGAACTTTGGGGTCGTCTGAGTTAGCAACACTAAACCATTAACTTCAAAGCCTGGAATTTTCATCCCGTCAACTATTTAGCATGAACTTTTTAGCATGTCATATTTTACATCGTCGACTTCAATAAATGTGGAATCCCACAAGATAGTCACTTAAAGGATTTATATTAGTTTACGATGGAAGTGCTAAAAACCACACATTTCAGGTTCGTAGAAGCATCACATAAACTGCAAAGTGCCTAAACTAAAATGTTCATTGAGGTAGTGCAACTTTTAAAAGTTTAGGGTCGTACCACAGAAAAACTTTCAGTGAAAAAACCACAGTTGTCCCAAACAGTACTGAAACGCATGCCCAGAAAAGGATTGCAGGAACTGATAAACATTGGGCCCATGGTGCACAAGTAGGTCACAAATATCATCATGACAAAGCACTAGTGTGAATTTAAAACATTTACAACCACGCAACTAAGCACGGGAAGCGAATATGACATTAATTAAATGAAAATTCTCTTTCATTGCCATTTGACTTAAGATACTGAAAAGCAAAGTGGCAAATGTTAGTGAGGACAAGAACACCACTCATCAGTAACAAAAATGGCTACATTTGGGCAAGCACATTCAGTAGGTTCAAGGTAAACACAAGGAGAAACAAACTCGTAAGAAATTAAGTTCTCGACCAAGCAAACATCAAAATGAGCACTTCACCTGACAAACTTGCATCAATTGGTAATGGGCAATCAATCCAACACTCATTTTAATTTTGCCAACTTCCTTCACAGCTCGATATCTCTTAAAGGTAACTCCAATGTACATTCTCAATTCTCCCGCAAAATCCAAATGGCCAAACCGGATGAATGTGTTGCTTTACTTTGGAAAAACTACCTGCAAAGGGAAAACCAGGAAGCTAAGCAAGACATAGCCATTCTCTTGCCCACGATGCCAAAATGTAGTTGAGAAAGAATTTAACAAGAATAAACTTATACTCTTCACAGTCGTTATTAATTGTTCTACTTCATAATGGCTAAAACGACCACCTTATCACTTTTGGTGTGAGGTAAAGCATGCGGAAACCGAAGACCTCCAGCAACTAAAATTTCACAGACAGAACACCATCAATCGTAGAACAAATTTCCCCTCAAGAATCCCACACTTCCACCCCATTCAATATTCTCAACTTCTCGTGAACAAGACAAATCACACGACAAACTGAAAACAGAGTGCAGAACTTGAGAGCAAAAGATCTTACCGACTCTGATGAAATTATAGGATAAAAAAGAAGGCAACCAAGCGAACGAAGTTCCTGAACATCCACGGCATGTTGATCCGCTTTCTTTCAATCTGAATCGACATGGAAACAAAACGACACGTCTCGTCACGGAAAAACAGCAACAATGCAACGGGCATACGAAGCGCGATGGTGGTCAACAATAAGGAAAGAAATCAAACAGAGAGAACCCCCAAATTGCGATTCCGGAAACAGACTCGCCAAAAACCCATTCAACACCCTGTACCGCACATAACTAAAAAAATTCCAAACTTCAGTACACAAAGACATGGCATGGCCAAACAATCTTCACGAAACGAACAAGGACGAGATCTAACGCGACGACAGAGCAACGAAGCGCGAAGTTTCCCAAGAGAAGCTCGACCAGAACGATTCGAGAGGATCAACATCTCCATCGACGATGCGGATCGGAATCACAGGCGGAAACGAAACGGAAATACCGGGGGGGCCAAAGGGACGAACCTCACTCCGATTCTTCACAGGAAAACGAAGCCCTAATTGCGAAGATCTCAAACGCTCGCAGAGAGAGAGAGAAAGAGAGAGAGCACAAAGTGATGAGATGCTGAGAGAGAGAGAGAGTGCACACCAGCGGAATTAATATTTTCTTCTCGTTTTACTATTTTTATTTTTCATTTTTGTTGTTTGTGTTTTATTTTATTTTTTTCGGCTGGGTTCCAAGTCAAACGCGGGGAATCTGGGCCGTCGGATCGGGGGGCATCGGGAATGCTTTTTCCGGGTCCAACGGGATGGTGTTCTGGCCGTCGGATCGAGCACGCGTGATGCGAAAGGTGGGGTTGTCTGTGGGGCCCGCTAGCTTTGACAAAATCTTGCGGCATCTTCGAAACTGACAGCAACTCCCCTCGGGAAAAGTAGAACCACCCCCGCCCCCGGCCTGCCCTTCTTAAAATAATATTCTCCATCTATAAAACAATCTGCGCAAAAAAAAAAAATTTAGGGAAAATTACAAAAAAATATATATATTGACCCCAATTGCCCTCATTTTATCAAATAAAAACATAAAATAAACTTTATTTTAAATAAGGATCCCAAGTATACTTATTATCTCAAATAAGAGCCTGAACTGGCTATAATCATTTTGAATAAGAGCCTAACTGTTCGATCAAGGGCAATTTTTTTCAAAATGTAAATTTAATCTAATTTTTTGTTAAATTAAATTTAATAAAAATTAAAAGAAAGTAAAAAATGAAGCGGGATTTAATTTTTTTAAAAATCTCTTAAAAATGAAGAATGAAAAAATAAGATAGTAAATTATCAAAATATCCCTAAATAAAGTAACTCTTTTTTTTTACTAATATAGTCACTTCATGCCCTTATTTGAAATAAAATTTATTTCAAGACTTTATTTAAAAAAATGATGGCACTTGAGGCCCTTATTTGAAATTTTTTTCAAATATTTGTAATAAAAAAAATTATATAGAGATACACGTTATATGAAAACATTATACCCAAGAGTATATTATATAGAAAGGGATTTTTGTAAAATTACATATTACAATGACAATAAATGCCTTGTGTTTATTAATTATTTTTTTTATAAATATTTCATTCGACTCATTTGGTTATGCAAATTCATTGTGGTAGCCTATTTAAGTGCATCGGATAAGATTTCATCTATGGGGATAGCAAGTGCAATCTAAGAGATAATTTTGAGTAGGAAAAATTACGACGGCCGTGTATACAGTGTGGGTATATGCCTAGCAATTATGGTATATCATAAATATGAATTTGCTGAGAAGTGAAATGAAACGTGCCCCTTGTAATCTATTTCATGTATATGTCAGGTTGAAAAATAAAAAGAAATATCATTTGAAAATGATTTATTTAGGTTCTGTTTATTTTCGTGAAAAATGCAATGTTTTTGGAAAATGTTTTTTGGGAAGCCTTCTTTTAGGAAATGGCAACATTTTTTGGTATCTGGCTGAAACATGAAAATGATCTAGAAAATTTTTTCCATCATTTGATTTTCTACTTCGTCATTTGGTTGGAAATTGCTATCATGGACCGGATCATCCTGTGTGACACAGTCGGTGCCAACGTGAATTTTATTTGTAGCCTCTAAAAAACACTTCTACATTTTTCAATAATTTTTTTATTTTTGAATATTTGTTCTTTTTTATTTTCTTTTTTCTCTTTTGTTTCTTCCAATGCTGGCAAGGCTCGAGATCACTGGCCGGGTGAGGGTGAGCCTCATTGAATTTGGCAATAGGCAGAGGAAGAAATAAAAGAAAAAGAAAAGGAAAGGAAAGGAAAAAATTATAAAGAAATTCAAAAAAAAAAAGAATGTCAAATTGTGTAGGAAGGAAAGAGAAGGGAAAATGATTTCCCTTTTTTATGGGAAATGTTTTCCTTAACTAATTTATTTTCTATTAACTGAATGTCAAAAAATTAGAAAAGTATTTTTTTTAGAAGCTGTTTTTCGCGAAACAAATAGAGCTTAGTCAATATAACTTTCTTGACGTTTGGAATGAAACAAACCATATTTTCATCCAGAAAAAAAAACTTTAAAAAATCGAATGTATATAATAAAAAATTATACAGAAATTTGTTTTTATAATAGAGTCACTTTAATCTAAGAATCACATAAAGTGACTTGGAAATCTATTGTTCATTTCTTTTCTAATATAAGAATAATGCAAAGAATAGATTTGAGGAATCTTGTGTATTTTGAGCCTATGTATAGGGTTTTATAAGTTGACTATTTTTAGGATAATATATCAATTAAAATATGTACAATTATAGAGATAAGTGCAGTCTTGGGAAAAATCCCTTTTTAAGTTTATTTATAATTTCCCAAACTAAGACAACATGACAACGCAAGTTGACCCGAATTGGAAAAGAAAGAATATCACTCCAATCACAATCGAAAAACATTGACGAGTGCACGATTAGCTTCAGATGCACACTCAAATGTGTACGATATGGCCGGTGCACTTCAGAATCAGCTAGCTCTGATACCAAGGCTTCGCTTATTTGAAGAGAAAAAAAGTGATTTGAAAAATATTTTTTTAAATATAATCGCATGTATTGCCAGAAATAATTTGACAATGAAAAATATTTTTTATTTTCGATAACAATTCATGTCTAAATATTTGCGTAAGCAATATAATAGATTATTTTTGGGAAATGCTTTTTAAATCACTCATTTATCATAAAACAAACGAAACATAAGATAAGAATAATGCAAAAAATAGATTTGAGCAACCTCTGTGTATTTCGAGCCTATGTATATAGGCTTTTATAAGATGACTATTTAAGATAATATAGTAATTAAGATATGTACAATCATAGAGATACGTTCGGCCTTGAGAGAATCCTTCTTAAGTTTATTTATAATTTCCCAAACTAAGACAACAGGTCAGCTAAAGTTGACCAGAAATGGAAAAGAGAGAGCATCATCTCCAATCACAATCGAGTGACCGCCAGATGGCAACACGCGATTCGCGCCGGAGTCGACTATTGCCAGGCCCTCACAGCCATTGATCTCGAAATGAACCCTTTGGCTACCTCCAGCACGAACGAAGACCCTCTTGAACCCGATCACTTGCTTGACGGGCGCGCCCAAGATCCCACGGGGAGGCTTGGAGTACACCAAGACGACGTCGCTTCCGTCCATGGTCCCCGTGTTCCTCACTTCAACTTCGAAGTCGATGCCGCCGTCGCGGCAGTCCAAGTCCTCCACGAGCGCCGCGGGGCAGGACGGCCTCTTGACGCCATGCGTGTAGTCGAGGTCCCGGCAGTACTCGAGATTCACCATCCTAATGTTGGCGGACCGCTTTGCGGACGCTAACGAGTAATTGAACCGAGTGTAGCTTAGCCCGTAGCCGAAGGGGTACACGACGGAGCCCTTGAAGAACTTGTACGTGCGTCCGGGGTAGCCCAGGGAGTCGACCGGCCTCAGCCGCATCGATGTCATGGGCAACATATCGACGTAATCCGCCGTGTGCCATGTCAGCGGTAGCCTTCCACCTAGTAAATAAATCAACATGACTCACCACTTTCAAACACGTGGAAGTTTCATATGTTTTGAATTTGAAACATGTTGAAATATATGCATTGTGAGATTTAGATTTAACATAATATATAATTCAAAATATATCCACTATGAGATGGTAGCATAATTTCCTATTTACCCGGGTTGTACGTGCCAAAGACAACATCGGCGATAGCTTGACCACCTTCCTCTCCGGGATATCCAGCCCACAAGATGGCGCCGATTTTCGAATTCTCCTTCGCGAACGAGACGTCGACGCAGCCAGCCGACAGAATAACGAGGACGATGGGGCCCTTGGCGACCTCCGCCACTTGATTGATGAGCTGAGTCTGGTAGCCGGGAAGAAGGAGGTCGGTCCGGTCCAGACCCTCGGCCTCGACCGACAGATCCAAACCCGCCAAGATTATGGTCGCGTCCGCGCGCTTGGCAGCTTCCATGGCCGGGAAGACGAGGCTCTCGTTCTTGCAAGCGACGTCTCCACAACCCGTCTTGTACTTCACCTTCCCGTACCTCGTGAACCCGTCGACCGGCGCGATGAATCGGCATGGGACGCCTGAATTCGAGTTACAACATCACAAAGGGAGATGGAAACCGGAAGTAGTGTAGTATGAGCAGCTCGGGGTCACGTACCGGCGTAGTTCCCGATCATGGCCTCGGTGGCGTTGGCGTGGGGGCCGACGACGGCCAGGGTTTTGGCCTTGCGAGCGCTGAGGGGGAGCGTTCGGTTCTCATTCTTCAAGAGAACGATTCCTTCCCTTGCCGCTTGAGCGGCCAACTCGATGTTCGCCTTGGAACAAACGTCGTTCTTGCCGAGAGATTTGTACTTTGGACTTCCATCGAAGAACCCTAGCCTCATGAGCACGACGTAAAGATGCTTCAGCGACCTGTCGATCTCTCGCTCTCCGACCTTCCCTTGCGCCACCGCACCGGCCGTGAAATTAGTGTAGTAATCTCCACAATCCAAGTCCAAACCTGTTATTGTTGAAAAAAAAAAAAATACACATATATATGACAATAATAAATAGATAAGGGCAAAAAACACAAAAAAAATCTCCCAAGCTATGTTACTGGAACACATTATCCTAATTTCTTTTTGTTGACATAATAAAATCCCTTAGACTTATACATATGCGACCACATTTACCCTCCGTCAAGATTATGTCGATGAGCACTTTTAAATTTGTTTTCGTATATGGATGCTCGAAAGCAAATGTTAATGCCCACCTGACCTAATTGAAATAATAATGACGCGTTTTGGACGATTAAAAAATTAGACGAAATTTGACGGAGGGCAAATGTGTGAATAAGTATAAGTTTGGGATTTGTACATCACGGGCAAAAATTTCAGGATAAATCTGTCACGTTGGGCTTAGATGTCACCACAAAAGACAAAAGTAAATTAATAAATTGGTAGTTAAAATAAAAAAAAAAAAAACATTAGGGAAGGGAGATTAGCCAACACTAGCCTGCTTAAGTGTTTCTTGCCACGGCGTCTCATTTGTATCACTGAGGAATTTGTGATTGTCCACCATCACTCTCGATGAGTCGCAGTCGTGAAACTATATACCCTGAAAATAAATTTTTTTAAAAAAATTAAATAAAATAAAATCTCTAATGAACAAAAATAATAATAAAAATTAGAAAAAGATACCCATGAAGATCCCACTCGCCTCTATCTATCCTTCAAGAGGTAGGGATCGAACAAGGGGAATTCCATCGACCCGGTTGTAAGAGCACATGACGCTGCTAACGTCGCCGGTTTTGACGCACATCTCGAACGGCCTAAGAAAATGTCTCCACCATGTCTTGCTCATGCACCTTGAAGAGAAGAACCCGACGTGAGTTTTTTTTTTTTCATTCTCTATGACAAAAAACGGGGCGGCTTCGCAGATCGGTCGACGGGGAACCGTTAGGATGCGAAAGAGGGACGGGAGATGAGTTTTTTTTTTTTTCAATTCAAGGATTACCCTCGCGTTCGAAATGGAGGCGATCGACTCGCATCCAGTTGTCGACTGTCGTAGGCGCTGTAGTGCTTGCACACGAGGAGACCTTGAGAAGCCTTGTTTTTTTTTGTCGGCGGCGTCCCTCGGCTCCCCTCGACGTCTGCAAGCCGCGGACGTAGTTCACGGCGTACGTCCCGACACGAACGGGTCCTCCCCGGGGGTCTCCAGGGCTCGTCCCCACCTAGGGTCTCTTACCACGTTAATGTTGGGGGCTTCCAAAACGTCAGCCCGGCTCTTCCTAGGTTGTACATTGCTCTCGCTTCGGTCGAAACGGCCTGCCGTTAAGCAGGCGATAGTGTCACGTTTTTGGCCTCTATTTTTGTGATCGTAAGTGCGTTTTGAGTGGTGTTTCGCTCACCTGGCCAATACTTTTCCAATAGAGAGCCGTTGAAGGAGGCGGCCATGAGGATGACGGCGGGGACACTCGTCGCGCCCGGGGACGACGTGGTCGAAGAAGTCCCGGGGCCCACATCCGAGACGCCGTGGAGTGCCTCGGACCACAACTCGTTACTTGGGAAGCCTAGCCTCGGGACGCCATGGGCGTGGTTGCCGAGCTGCCGCACCTTCTCGTCGAGATTCATCCGCTTCACGAGATCACGCGCTCTTCCTAGAGGCCAGCGACGCGTTGCAGAACGAGAGCTTCGACATGTCGAGGCCGAGTTTCGAGTAGCGCGAGGCATCGCCACACGTAAGTGTAGTTAGCAGCACCCGAAGAAGAACGTGACGTTTAGTAGGCTTTGTGCTTTCGTAGCTGTTCTTGTGGCCGCACAGGCAGTGCAAAGATGCGAGAAAGATGAAGGTGATTGTGGTGAAATGAGGCATTCTGAGTTTTCTGATGCAAGAGTGGACTTGGAGATTGGACTTGACTAATGGAGAGCTGAATTGGAGATGAAAACTATAGAGAACAGGTAAGATATGTGCGGAAGAGAAATGGGTTTGTATGATTTCTCAAAAAAACGAGGTATCTATACGCGTTAAAAGACGAGTAGTTAATGTACATATCCATTACCATCATAAGATCAATTACACAATAATGTGACGAGCGATACGAAGAATCAAGGAGATACCACGAATTTGTCCGATTGGCGATCTAGTAAGCCTCGATGAGTTAATCCACCCGTGCATGATAAGATTCTTTGCTTGATTTGCCAAAAAAGAAGAAAAGAAGTGAATCTATGGAGATAAGATCACATCTCAAGAGAAAACTATTAGATAAACGTTTGGTTATCCCTATTTCGACGCCGCTGTGAGCTAGGTAAGTCATGATGAGAGGATCAGTTGTAATTAATCATAATTAGTGATTTATCAAAACACATTACTTACTGTTGTTGACCATAATGTTTTGAATTTTGTGTTTTTAAGTTCGTTGGAAGATTTTACAAATCGTTTTGTCCATTCATGCTATATAAGGATTGATGAATAGAGATCATGAAATGATTTCTCCGATGTGATTATAGTGTTTTGTAGCGATTAGGTAATCTGGGGAGGCTAACTTGCTTGATCTGTTCCGTTAAGGTCAACGCAACGCATTTGGGTTGGATTGTCATTGTCTCTAGACCCAAAACAGTAGACCCACGATGACCGTCGATTTGAGAGATCCACAACATCAAAGATTGGGATTCATCGGCCCCGGATGTCATACTCTTGGATACGTGTGGCATTAGTAGTCAGGATAAAATTCAACATAGATAAGATTTTATAGTTTATACTGTATTTGGTGCCTGCTCAAGACAAGATAAATCGATATAATGATGGATAATTAAGATGAAAAAAAAACAAAAAGATAAAATATCCCATGGGAGGTGAGGCGAGAAGGGGGTTGAATGTTAATATGTATAATATCAAAGTCATTTTCTTGAAATAATAAATCCAAATAATGTTTGAAGTGTTATAATATAAAAAAAATTCAAAGTAATGAAAAAAATAAAACAAATTTCGTGCTTCTTTATCCTATTTTTATTGGCATAATTCGGATTTCTTTCTATCTTATACTACAAATCGGACGTAAACACAAAAACATATACAGTATTTTATTTATTACATATTTTAGGAATTTTAGTATTTACATATATTAGATATAGTGTGCAATCTAAAAAAAATCTTATTAGAGAATAATGGCAGGACGAAAAAGAATTATAAAAAAATAAAAAAGATAGAGGAAACAATAATAATAATAATAATAATAATTAAGAATAATAATAATATAATAATAATAAGCAACAAAAATGAAGAAGCAACAGTGTCATGTAAGATTTCTATTACCTTGTTTTGTGTAATTTATCAGGTAGTACCTTTACTAAGGGTCTTTTCACACTTCCGCGTGAGCGGGGTAATGTCGAACGGAAAAGGAGAAACCGAACCCGTGGTTAGATCGATTTCAATTTTATGTCAACACTCATGGGTCGATTTTCATTTCAGCATTTACAAGAATGTGAGGTCGATTCGGCTCCCCAATCTACCCGGAATCGACCGGAATAAAATCGCAACTGGATCCGGAACCAGAACATACCGGTAATGAAGAGTCACCCTTCACGTGATGATAGGAAGGATGAAGCATCGAGAAGGAACGAGATCATGTTTCCCCCCTGGTGACGTTTAGTTTGTCCCATGCGAAGTGATTCAAGAATGTACTCGAAGCACTGCGTTCTGATTATGGAAGGAATACTTCTCACGCACGGGGACGAATGCGAGACGTTCTACATACCGGCCAAGAATCCACCCCGGATGGACATGGGTCGTATTCATCTAGCGGCGACTCATCGGACGCCATAAACATGTTTCAGGGCTGGCGGGTTCCTCGAGGCCACTGAACGCTGGTCATATGTGAGACAGACCTGCATCACATTTTCGTTTAAAAACCATGGGGCTTTCTTAGTTACTCCTAATTCATTTGCATCCCCCCTTCAAGAACCGAAAAAATGAGGCTATGTCTCCCCTCTGGACAAGATAATGTGCACAGCTACTCCGGAAGGAATCAACCACCGTGATTGCACTCGCGGTCGCGCGGTTAAAGCGACGGATACACAGCACGATTGAGGAGCAACAATGGCGAGTACGGCATATAAAATCATTTTTTTTTTTTGGTCGAGTAACGAAGGTTCGGAGTTACCACGACCGCGGGTCTAAAATAGGTGAAGGAAGGTTTCAAGTTACGGTAATGTCACATCGGCAGATCCGTAGGTTCCGAATAAACGAGGAACCCACCCATGGTCATGGGTTTTAAGTTTCAAGGAAATATATCCGGAAATTCGGCCAACCGTCACCCCGACGTTACACAAAAAGTGGATTCATAATTGATGAAAATACCAGCATCGTTACGGCGATGCCATCAAATGGTGCTACAATACAAACACAAAACCAAGAATTCTTATTATTGAACAATCCATTTCCGACAGAATCCAACCATATATAAGCGTAGTCGTGCTTCGTCGGCATTGTCAGTCAGTGTCCGCGCACTCCTCTCACCGTTCTTAATCTGATCCAAATAGCAAATCCCAAGGCTATCCCCATCGCACACGTCGATCTTGCGGGACCACAAAATCAAAGTGGGATTCTCTCTTCTCGGCACGAGTGCATCAAGGTGATTCATTCGATTCCCGTTTGGTTCATTTTCGGATCTGCGTGTATGTATTGTCATATCGAGCGCGATTTCAAGGGACCCACAAATCAAATACGATCTG
>JAGVVM010004797.1:0-17739 GCA_019149425.1 Psidium friedrichsthalianum | reverse complement strand
TAGAGTCACATTAATATACTAGTTAACTCTAATGTCAATAACTTAATCCATCCGTATAAGACTAGTTCCATAAGCCTATACACGTGTGCGAGATGTTTGTGGTTCTTGAACGTTCACAGCATCTTGGGGTTCATTGACCACACACATTCAATGTATAAACTTAGTTTCTAGTGGCTTTTTATCTCTTCCATGCACCTCTATGTGGGAATGATTTGCCTGTGTTGGTTTTTCCCAAGGAAGGCACCTTCACCAACATCCTGTCAAATTGCTAGAAAATCTCCATCCATCATTTGTGTTCTAATGGGGATTTTTTGCACAAGTTGAAGTGGGCCAATCTTGATGCCATAGACATGCGCATCATCAAGTTGATAGTCTTTCCATGGTGCCATGATCTTGACATAGTTCCATCGAATAGGAAAATTCCTATTTTTCCATCTAATAGAGGCATAATATTTTTATATTTACTCATAGGATAACAAGGCGACCTCCTCTAATGTATAGAGAATACTCCCACTTTGTATCTTTGGCCCCAGATTAAGAGGATTCCTTGCTCAAGACTAGCGCACTAGGATAATGCCTGGATGAATTATATTCCAAGGCCTCTATTTGTGTTCCAACAATGTATGATTTCCCTTTTCCTTTCACTGTGTCAACTATTGCGCCACTTACCCAATGTTTACTTTGTATATTTTTCATCGATAACATGCCCAATACTCGTGGCTGAATATAGATTCGTCCCCCATCATATGATTGCTACACCCCTATCAAGATACCCATCTTGTCACTGTTTCTTATCATTATTGCCCGTTTGACCCCGCATGAAATTTATTTATCTTGTGTTTCCTTGTCTTTAGCATAGTTGGCTCGCGACTTTGTTTTCTGAGTGACCGTATCTTTCTACAATAGCCATATCTTTTACCAAAATGGTATTGTGGTTTAATTTTTAACACTAGTAATCTTCTCCAAATAGATATTTTTCTTGCAAATACCAACAATATTCGGTACTTCTTCTTTTAGAGCCGTTTCTCCTCCTCTTTTATTTTTCCATGAGCTCCTTTCCGCCAGTTTTAGATTGTGAGAACGTGTCTGTTGTATTTTGGACTACAAGGCACTTTCAAACTCAATCTTCATCTTTGTGCCATCAGTCTTTTTCATGGCTTCTACGAGAGCCAATTAATTCACTTATGATAGGGTCGTTAAATCTATATTTGTTTATATTTCTAGCAAGTACCACAGTATGTTTTTCTACAACCCTTTTATATGTGATTCCATCTCCATAACTCTCATTTAATTAACTAGTTTCATTAGTTTTCGCCAAGTGATTCTTGAATGTCTTATTGTCTTTCATTTTAGAATTCACAAATTTCTCTTCTCCAGTTCAAATCGAATCTATGTGGACAGCCTCTTCCTGATCCTTAAAATTTCTTCTTGCCGTCCCACTGCTTGTCCCACGAATTTAAAGGCGTGCCGCTCCGCTTCCCAAGAGTGGCTGGCTTAGGCCCAATGATTTTGAGCTGCCTTCCAAAGCATCACGACTATTAAACCACGAATGGGGGGGGGGAGGAAACAAAAAAAAAAGAATGAAAAGAAAATAAACGAGTAGAGACAAGAAATGACAAAACGGAACAAACAAAAACATAGAAAAAGTTAAAAACGTAGACCAGGTACAGAAAAGGAACCACAAAAAAACACAGATGACAAAGAGCGACAAAGAGAGAAAAGGAAAAAGAAAAGGGAGAAGAAAAAAAGCAAAAATAACATCCTAAGCTGACAACACTAAGAAAAAACGAAATATTAGGGAAATAAAAAACAACACCAAAAGTAAAAAAAGAAAAAACAACAAAAAAAGACCTATGATTAAAAAAAGCTAAAAGCAAAAAAAAAAAGAGAAAAAAGAACAAGTAAACTTAAAATTAAACCAAAAACCAAAAATAGATTAGAAGAATAGAAAACTAATACGAAAAAAAAGTAAGAGAAATAACACTCTAAAGAAAAATGTGCGTGCGAAAAAAAAAAAAAAAAGAACGAACAAAAAAGTGAAATTGATTGCCCGAAGAATATAGCAAAGTTGAGTTTTCCTTGTCTTAAAAAAGGAACATAACGAATTGAGTGGAGAAAGAAAGTTCTAAAAAGCCATTCTTTACAAAAATGGTACTGTGGTTAAATAGTTAAAAAAGTAATCTTCTAGATAAAGAAGTAGTGAAGGATAGCTAAAAAAGATGGGTACTTATTCTAGTGTACGTAATAAATTGCTGGGTATTAAGACCCGCTATAGAAAAGAGAAAAAAAAAAGTCTGTAAACTTTGTGAAGACAAAGAAGTAACAAAGACTAGTCAAAGTAAGGAACATAGAAATTAGCCTACAAAGAAAATAAGAACTTAAAAAGCGTTAAAACGAGAAGAAACATGTAGAGTCAAATACAAATAACGCTTTCTACAAAGGAAAAAATAAAAAACACCTCCCCTTTTAACACGAAAAAGAATAAGGAAAAGTAGAGAAATACTAAAAAGACTAAATTAAAAAATTTTAAAATTAAAAAGCTGAAAAGTAAAAAAGAATAAGATAAAACTAAAATAGACAAAGAGATAATGAATTCTACGTGACAGAATAACACAACAAAAAGAAAGAAACTAACAAGGATTTTGAGGCTAAAAGAAGTTGAGTTCGTCAAAAAAGCTACGCTGTCACATCCCCAACACTGCGGCAACATACCAAAGTGCTTCAAGTGCCCTAAGTGGCTCTCGGTACATGAAGGTCGCTGTCGCCATCAAGTTGCCACCATGACCAGCCAATGATGTCACCTTACCCGATGCCTCCGTTGGGGGTTTTTTTTTTTTTTCTATTTTAGTATTTTAAAAAAAAAATTACAAAAATAGGTTTAAAAAATATATGCTATTGATTTGGGGTCTGCGTGGCACTATTAATGGCCGCACGAGCTCCACGCCACGGCACAATGCTGCCGGCGGCCCCGGGCGGCATTCAAAGTCCCTGTGCGAGGCCTAGCGCGGCACAGTGAAATGTCTCACGGATGGTGGCCCGGGCCATGCATTCTAAGTGTCGCGTGGGCCTATGGCCCGCAAGCTCGCGCAGCCAACCTTTTCAATAATTTTCTTTTTTTGTTTTTTTATGTGGTTTAACATTTATATTTATATAACTTTTAAATATAATTTCTCCCTTTTTCAAAGCTTATTTTTATAACACAATTACTAATAATTAATTCAAAATTTTATTAATGGGTATTCCGTCAAAGCAAACCAAACACTTTGGTGAGTTAGAACTCATCCCTAAATAGCGAGTGAGATCGAGAAGAAGCATTAGGTAAATTTCTAGTTAACAATTATTGATTTTTGGTTATCCTCTATTCTACTTTGAGGAGACGAATTCATTTATCATGATTTTTTTCTAAAAAAAAAATTTTCTATTGATGATATAACGATAATGGAAAATCACATAGGTAAATTTTCCTATATAGACCTAGGAAAATTGAAAAGGCATTTCTTAAGAATTTAAGTTGTGAAAAATAAAAGTGAAACTTTCATTTGATAATAGGAAGGACAAGAGAATGATACAAAGTAAATCTAGTAATTTACCAATTAACCCAAAAGTTAAAATTATGAAGGACTTTTTTGTGTATGAGTCTATTCATGGAAAAACAGAAAGAAGGGCATTTGGTATTTAAAATTTCTTTTCGGCAGAGGAATATTTTTAATAGTCAAATAGTGATTCGGGAAATAGAGGTCTAATGTGACAAAAATTGCAGCAAAACCCAGTTTTCTAGTAAACGTCCCAAGTCATTTTGTCTGAAAACTCAGAATAGATACAACAAGGATTTGCGAAGCCAAGGAATTAGGAAAGGTGACTTTGAAGATTTCCTACATTTACTAATGTTCACTTACTTTTGTCGTTTGAACTGTTGCTTATGATAGGGATAAAAGAATTATAGGGAAATTAAAACTTGCGCGATGGAGATCATGATCAGATCTTGAGTAATGAGATTTCTCACAACAACCTTGCACTCAAGTTGTGCACGCCAGAATTCTTACCGCTTCGATGGATATGTCGACTCCTATTAATTCAATTGGGCGTCAATATGGCTGGGGCCTTGTTTTAGGAATATCAAGATATTGTTCGTATATTATTTATTGTTATTTTTAGTTTGTTAGGATAGTATTGGGAATTTCTCGGTTTTAGGAATATCAAGATATTGTTCATCTATTATTAGTTTTAGTTTGTTAGGATAGTATCGGGAATTTCTCGGAATATCTGATGTAAATTAGGAGAGTTTGTTTTAGTCTTTGTCTATATAAACCCCTCATGTACAAATAGCTAATTAATGAGAATTATCATTCAATTCCAAAATTCCTTTTGGTATTAGAGCAAGGTGCGATCCCGAACCCTAACCCTAACCGCAGACCATGGCCGACAATGTACTAGCCACCACAGTCACTGCTTCGCCCACCTCCTCGCCTCTCTACCTACATCCTTCTGATCAACTAGGAATCATCCTCGTTTCCTACACACTAACTGGTGACAATTACCACAAATGGGCAAAGGCAACATGTCGAGCACTGAAAGCCAAAAACAAATTAAGGTTCGTGGACGGGACCATACCGAAATCGGAGGAGACAAACCCGAATCTCAAGCCATGGGAATCGTGCAACAGCATGATCGCTTCGTGGATTTTCAACTCACTAGAGAAGTCGATTCAAGATAGCGTGAATGATGCGGATAACGCGAAGGCATTTGGGATGAACTGAGACAGCGGTTCTCCTAGAAAAACATCTCGAGAATTCATCAGATCAAAGCTGAACTGAGCCTCCTACGATAGGAAGGACGCACCGTGACGGCCTACTTCACCAACCTGAAGGCTTTGTGGGAAGAGTTGGTCGATTACTCAACTGTCCCTGAGTGCACTTGCGCAGCGGTTACTGCTTATAACAAGGAGAAAGAGGATGAACGGATTCATCAATTTCTCATGGGGCGGCCATGAGACCTATGGGATGATCCGTTCACAGATCCTAAGCCAGGACACCCTTCCCAATATGAATAAAGTATACGCATTGATTATTCAAGAAGAACATCAGCGTACTATTAATCGTGGCAGGGAATCGAAAGAGGACGTCTCCATGATGGCCTTCCATGCAACAAGTGGTGAGCAACGTTACAAGCCACAGTGTGAGCATTGTGGAAAGACGGCCATAAAAGGCTCACTGCTGGGAGTTGATTGGTTACCCGACGAACTAGGAGCCAAGGCGCAATTAGACCGGGCGCAAGAATAGCACTAGCAGCGGCGGCTCACGCGGGCCCAACAGCAACGGCACCGGCTCTGGCCGACCGAGGCAGACGATTGAGGGACGCCAGCCATCTGGTGGCCACGCAGGTCATGCACGGAGTTGCCGAGGGAACCCGAACGCTTACTAACGCGAATATGAACAATTCCTATCACTTGTTGGTTCGATGAACACCACCGACTCCTCTCAGACTCTCAAGGGTAAGACTGACAGTTTTAGTGGTGTCTGGATTATTGACTCAGGGGCCTCGGATCACATGACGGGACGCCTTGATTTGCTCTTGGACCGAAGGTTGATTCACGGCCCCTGCCCGATAACGACACCGGATGGACGAATGACACATGCCACCGCCTTGGGCCGAGTGCAATTATTTGATGACTTCATTATCTCAGACGTTCTTTATATACCAGATTTTACTTGCAATTTGATTTCAATTGGGAAACTAACTCGTGATCGAAATTGCTCAGTGACATTCTCTCATTCTCGATGTGTATTACAGGACCCAACCTCGAGGAGATCGATTGGACTGGGTGAGTTAAAAAGGGGGGTCTATTGCATCGGTCGAGCGGGTGCCCATGCTGCGAGGACTGCTGAAGCGATTTTGAGACTTGGCATATGCGATTGGGTCATCCATCAAATCGGGTTCTTCGTTTAATCCCTAGTTTATCTTTCAATAATCCTTGTGATAAGCTTTGTGATGCTTATCACCGAGCAAAACAGACTCGTTCTCCTTTCCCATTGAGTTCAAATAAAGCAGATTTTTTATTTGAATTGTTGCATGTTGATGTGTGGGGTCCATACCAAACCGAATCTCTGACTGGAGCACGATATTTTTTGACGATTATTGATGATCATAGTCGGGCCACATGGGTCCACCTCATGAGAGAAAAATCAGCCACTAGTCATATCCTTCAAAATTTTTGCTCCATGATTTCCACTCAATTTGGGCTTGCCGTTAAGAAAGTTCGTAGTGACAATGGATCGAATTTTTATCAAGTTTGTTGCTTCACTTTTTCCGCACGAACGGGATTATTCATCAAACCACTTGTGTCTACACCCCCCAGCAAAACGGGCAGGCCGAGCGAAAACACCGTCATCTTCTTAATGTCGCACGGGCCTTGAGATTTCAAGCCCACTTACCCATTCGTTTTGGGGAGAGTGTGTACTCACAGCGGCTCATCTCATTAACCATACACCAATGCCCCTTCTATCGGGAAAAGCCCCACTTGAGATCTTATATAAAAAACCTATATCCTATGATCACCTCCGTGTCTTCGGCTCTCTTTGTTATGCCAAAGTTCTACCTAAGAGTCATGACAAATTTGCCGAACGAGCTCGACGATGTATTTTTCTAGGTTACCCATCAGATAAAAAGGGTTGGAAAGTCCTTGATTTACACACGGAGGATGTTTTTATTTCCGAGATGTGATTTTTCATGAAAAAATCTTTCCTTTTCAACCTACACAGGTCCCATCTCAATCTCGGCCTAACCAAAGCCCAGCCGACCTGTTGTAGCTGACTAGAGCCCAGTCGAAATCCAACCCGTTCTAGATTCAGCTCAGTTCATTCCAGAAAGCCAAGACCATTCTTATGAGCCCTCTCCTGCCCGTTCATCTGCTCCCCTTGAGCCTACTCTCGACCAGACACGGCACTCAGCCCTGGATCCATTCCTTCCAACCCACCAGTGCACCCTCAGTCCAGTCCAGCAGACCCACATATCCCTGCTTCATCCGATTCAGTCCTGGCCACCTCAACTAGGCCACCGTGTACTCGTCGCCTCCCCGGGCACCTGAACGACTATGTATGCTTCACGGCCACCCCCCCTCTCTCATTTCCGACGAAATCCTCAGGTATGGCCTACCCCATCGAACATTATTTGTCATATGAGCATTTTACTCCGACTCACAAGTGTTTCCTAGCTGCTATCGATTGCGATTCTGAGCCCAGGACTTATAATGAGGCGGTGCGGGACATTCGGTGGCGTGAAGCCATGACCGCAGAGATCCGTGCACTTGAGGAGAATGGGACTTGGACAGTTGAGCCTCTTCCCTCCGGCAAACGCCCCATCGGCTGCAAATGGGTGTTCAAGATCAAGTGTCGAGCTGACGGCTCTATTGAGAGATACAAGGCCTGACTCGTCGCCAAAGGCTTTATTCAGGTCGAAGGATTAGACTTTCATGAGACTTTTGCTCCCGTGGCCAAAATGACAACCGTTCGGTGCTTGCTTGTGATCGCACTTCATCGTGGATGGGAACTCCACCAAATGGATGTGACGAATGCATTCTTACATGGCGACCTCGACGAGGAGATCTACATGAAGTTGCCACCGGGTTATTTCTCCTCCACGTCTACCAGGGTATGTCGATTGAGGAAGTCTCTTTATGGCTTGCGACAAGCTTCCAGAAATTGGTTTGCCAAATTTGCCGACTCCTTGCGTTCATACGGTTTTATACAATCCTTAGCCGATTATTCTTTATTCACCTACAAAAACAATGGTGATTTTCTTGTGGTACTAGTCTACATGGATGATCTTATAGTGGCAGGAAATAATTCTGCACGGTGCTCCGCCTTTAAGACTTATCTCCACACATGTTTCCGCATCAAAGATTTAGGCCCGTTGAAGTACTTTCTTGGGATTGAGATTTCTCGCACCCGGACCGGTCTCTTTCTCTCCCAACGGAAGTACACCATGGAGATTTGACTGAGTGTGGTCTTTTGGCTGCTAAACCGGCTGCTTTTCCGATGGAGCAACGGCACCATCTCGCTGATTCGGCTGCCCCCCTTCTCGCCGACCCAAGCCGGTTCAGAAGATTCATTGGGCCTCTTATACTTGACCATCACTCGACCTGAGTTATGTTACTCAGTCCATCAACTAGCTCAGTTCATGCATGAACCGCGTGACATCACTAGGATGCAGCCATACGTGTTCTTCGCTACTTGAAGCACAGCCCGAGTCAAGGTATCTTCATGCAAACCCCGACTTCGTTACAGCTAACGGCCTTCTGTGACTCTGACTGGGCCAGCTGTCCTATCACTCGTCAATCAACTACGGGCTATTTTGTTATGTTTGGTGGCTGCCCTATTTCTTGGAGGACCAAGAAACAATACACAGTTTCCCGGTCTTCTGCAGAGGCCGAATATAGAGCCATGGCAATAACCACGAGTGAACTCCTCTGGCTTCGAAGCCTCCTTGCTGCCCTTGATGTTCCTCTTGACAGACCCATGAAACTACACTGTGATAATAAGTCTGCTCTTCATATCTCTGCTAATCCGGTCTTTCACGAGCGCACCAAGCATATAGAGATTGATTGCCATTTCGTTCGGGAACATATACAATCGGGTGCCTTGGTTACTGTTCATACGCCTACTCGCCTTCGGCTTGCCGACATCTTCACGAAGGCCCTTGGACGCGACCGATTTCACTTCCTTCTTCGCAAGTTGGGCATTCGTGACTTACATGCTCCAACTTGAGGGGAGTTTTAGGAATATCAAGATATTGTTCGTATATTATTTATTGTTATTTTTAGTTTGTTAGGATAGTATCGGGAATTTCTCGGTTTTAGGAATATCAAGATATTGTTCGTATATTGTTAGTTTTAGTTTGTTAGGATAGTATCGGGAATTTCTCAGAATATCTGATGTAAATTAAGAGTTTGTTTTAGTCTTTGTCTATATAAACCCTCATGTACAGATAGCTAATTAATGAGAATTATCATTCAATTCCAAAATTCCTTTCCTAGGACCATAATACCAAACTCGAGATTGACTCAACTCCGTACCTGGTGCTTAAAACTGGATTTGAGCTTGACCAAGTATTAATTTCATATTGGAGCTTGATTTGAATAAAAAGTCCATATACTGTATATATATGTGTTGATGAGGATGTCTATGTTTAATTTTGTAACAACTATTTTTTTTTTAAATTAGGCTTACAAAATTTATTGAGTTGAGTATTTGAGAGCTCGAGCTTTCAATTTGCAAGATACTTGAGTAGCTAGAATTAGAGCTTAACAACTCTTGAATAATCTTAGTTTGGCTCTCAGGAAGCCTCACATATGCTCGCTATGAGAGGAACAGAGTATGAACTATGCACTGAGCGTAGGCAATAAATTTCCCAACTCGATTAGCCCGATGAGGGATCGTATCTTATGCAATTTTACATAAATTCTCATTTTAATAGGATGATATTGTAGAGTATGATCGTAAAAACGTTAACAAATTTGTAAAATTCTTTAAAGGGGAGGTGCTTGTTCGGTCTCTCAATTTAACCTCAAAATCAAATTATGGTAATAACTCGGGTGAAAGATTAAAAGAATTCAGGGACAATTTTTGTCACCTAGCATTTAAAAGTGAAAATATTTTAGCGGCAACTCTTCAGAACTCTCGATGTGTAGCTAATAAATTGTTAAACAAAAGTAATTAAAAAAGTTATTACGTCTTTTTAATGAGGAACTACCTATCATCTGAAAATTTTTAATGAAATAAAATCAATTAGCATGTACGAAAATAGCAAACCTTAAATACATCGAAACGGGCTAATAAGAAGAACCTCTTTCTATTTGTAGAGAGTTAGGGAGCACGGGGCACGAGCAGGCGTAAGGGGCCCGAGGAGTGTGAGAGGCATATTGGAGGGAGGGCATACGGTGACTGATGGGCTCGATGGCCACATAAGCACGGCTCAACCGCGGCACGATGGCGGCCGAGTGGTGGCTGGATCTCCGCTACCGTGAGAGCCAGGAGAATGAGAGAGGTCGAGCCCTCAACGGTTGACTATGAATCGGGCTGGTCTCATGTAATCATTCGGGTTTTAAACTCAAAACTAGTTTGACGCCCACTGGCCTGCCCGGGATTATTTGAGGCCAAAATAATCGGGCAGTTTTTGGGTGGTTCGATGCTTGAGAGCGCGTTCAGGAGGGATTTTTCACAATTTGCCTCGTGTTTCTGGTAAATTTGACTCAAGTAGGAGACTTTAGATGCGGACCAGAACTAGGTCCAAGCGGTCAAAACCATGGTAGCTTTTGATCTTTAAAGGGAAAGGTCTACCTTTGGAGAAATTATTCGCATGAATGGCATCTGAACTGTTTGAATTTGATAAATCCACGTTAAGACCATATAGGATCTAACGGGGATTTATTTTAATACATATGCAATACTCATGCAATATTCTCTTACTTCTATAATGTCATATATCTATATAACTGTACAAAAGTGGGTAAGACTCGTGTAAATTTGAGTCAAATCGCATGTTCATGCGCGAGCCTTACCCGACAGTTGCTTTTCGTGGTCACTTAGCAATCTCTCATTTTGCACTTCTAATCTTTCATATATTCTGGTAATAAATCTATAATCGAAGCAACTCTCCAATCTTTTATCTCTAATTGTTATGCATAGTTTGGTAATAAATTTCCAATCGATGTACCAGAAACAATATGATTATGTGAGGAAGATATGCTTAATGTAGTAGACAATTTGTCATAATTTCCAAGTGCACAATTAGTTTTGACTTTTATTATTGGATACATAATGATAGACAACTCTAATGAGATAGAATAGTGTTCTTGATATTCGTATTTGAAAATTACATGTCAACTCGCATGTAAAATAAAATCAGGTGTACATTTTGATGGAGATAATTCGTACATCTTTAGAATTGGTGAGAATAAACTTGGACTTATTACAATGAGTTTTGAAGAGTTTTAGTATAATATGGATTTTGATAGGTCTTTAGAGAATTTCACAGTAACGGATAATTTAGTTAGTGAGAACATCTTTCACAAGTGACTATAAAAGATATACTATAAACATTATAGCTATGCTACGAACATATATGCAGCAAGTGTGTTTTGCATGTATTGCACAACTTCACATACATTTATTCAAGACTTTCTTGAAGGTGTTTGACAAGCATCTTTAGAAATAACTTGGCTAACCGCTAGTCAGCTCCGGAGATGATTTAAACAATCTCCTAACCCTTTTAGTGGGTTCAATGTCATTCTTATTAATCATCGTTTTCCTAAATGGGATCACGTTAGACCTATCAAAATGGATCATAGACACATTTGTTAACCATATATGATTAGCTTAGTTGTTATGCGATTAGTTATATAAGGCAAATGGGTGAAATGGGTGTCAAATATGGGTGTTAAATGGATCAAAAATGAGTTCATAACTTCATCAAACCCAACCCACCTCTATGACTCTCTCTTTATTAATTTTCATCCTCGCTCGATCTCGCGCTTACTCACTCCTGACTCTCCTCAATGTAGGTACGACTTTTCCTAGATTTAGTTAATAATCATTTTTTTTTCGTAATATGGATTGGGTTGAATTAGATCGGATATGGATCACTAGATTTGTATTATATGAAAATTTGTCAAAAGGGGCTAATAGATCTATTGGGTCGGATCATTTTCGACCCACTCCATCCGTTTGACGAGTCTAGATCGCACCACGATAAGATTAGATCCATTTCCCATCCCGACCTTTGTCACTATAAGTAACCTCAATGAATTCATCCGTTTGGTGGACTTCAAATTAAATGTTCCTCGAGAGCTTTTGGCACCTTACCATGCTCATTTTTGCAATCGACAACTTCAATGGACTATGCTTTTCAATTGAGTCTTCTTAAATCGATCCACGTCGGGGACTTCTTCGATTGACGACTTTAACCTTACATGCTCTTCATGTTAGACATGACAATTTATCTACAATTTTCACCTCCTAGATCACTATGAATAATGCACGTGATGTCTGTAAATTGACTGCTCTTTTTTGTCCCTCTTTTTTCCTCCGAAATCTTGAAGTTCCCCAACATTTTGAAATTTTCCACTTCCTAGATTGAATCTAACCTTAGATTTCGATATTTCATCATTAATTAAAGAGGGACAATCTATCTCTGAAGCACTTCTATCAAACTTACGCTTCATATTTGGAAAACATGGAGTAATCCTAACCAAAAGAGAAGTACTCCGTCAACTTACATAAGAGCATAATGCTTTTACACTTTTCAAGATCAGGTCAGGTTAAGCCCCGTCGGAAAGCTTAAAGACTGACCGAATTTAAGGAGGTTCTTTCCGAGCAAGAAAGTCATAGAATCGAAACTAGCACACAAAGAAGAAAACAAACGCAGAAACAGAGTGCTTTACATTGATCTGCGGCTGTGCTACTCAATAAAAGAGGCATATTTATGAATCCTGAATTCATATCCATGCTGTAATGGCCGAAAGTAATGCTTTCGATGTTCATCTTAATCAACGTGAATCAAGACAGTACTCACACCACTCAAAGTGGGGACTTTGAACACAGTATTGTCCCTACTAATGAGCTCAAACATGCATACATTTCCTGCAGGCGAATGAGTTTCTATCACGAATGCCCGCCAATGGGTGGAGACGGACATGTACAGAGTTGCTCTAGCCCGTCCATGGCTTCTAATGAGCTTCACTGGCCATGATCTAACCGAATACTGAAGAGTTGATATTTGTTTGTTTTCCAGAATATGTTGCCTGCTGAATACAATCGGAAAATCTTGGACATGTACATGTTTTCAACAGCCAAAACATGAAAATTGTCATATTGAACGAGAAATATCAGTGGCGATGTAAGCTCCAGATCTTAGCAGGCTATTGTATGACATTGTGGGATTACTGGCTTGAAAACGGGATGCTCTGAATCAATATCGCTGACCAAATTGAAAGTGTAGGAACATGACAATCCAGCTCAGAATGGTTCGCTCTTCATGTAGACGGTTCAATCCCACCTATAGCAAAACATGAGAAAATTATAGACATTGGCATTGAACGTCTCCTTAATTGACTAGCTATGGAAAGATTTAGCATAGATTGGAAATTACTGTTATGATGAAAACCAAATTCTGTCAATGTGATGGAATTAATTATGAATGCTCCTCATATCAGAAGAAACCTAATAAACTACCAAGTTCACGAACATGCAAAAAGACTTGCAGATAATCTTCAAGAATTTGAAAAGAGATGACGGAAAGAATGTGATGTAAGTTGAAAGTCTAACTGAAACCGTAAAGAAGCACCAAATTTGTGTGTTTCTTTCTAAAATGGAAGTTATAGAATTGAGACTAGCGCAGAAAAGAAGAAAACATAAACAGAAAAGAATCTACTTTTCATAGATTCGCAACTACTGAGCAAAGGAGGCATAACTAGGAATCCTGAATTTATATCGACGTTGTAAATCAGCTCCTTACTCGCACTAATGAAAATGGAGACATGGAACACGTCATCATGTCTATCAATGAGCTTAAACGCAGATATTTGCAAATACGGGACCAACAATGGACACTAGATTTCATGCATATAGCCTATTCACCGGCCATGATCTATTTGAAAACTAAGAGCTGCCATTTCCTAGTTTTCTTGAATATGTTGCCTTGCAAATCGACCAGGAAAGTCCTGCACATATGTATGCGTTTGAACAAACCACTGCATGCTAAAAGAAGGACATCAAATAAAGAATACACTGGGTTTAACTTTAGAATATTAGCAATTTGGGGTTAATTTGTAATTCACTAGGCTTTATACCAGCCTATAAGTACTTGTTTTTGTTATCAGAAATAAAAGCAATTGCTCTTTTATGGCTGTCCATTAATAGCTATTTTCAGTTAATTCACCATTCAAGTGACTGCCCATTCTCACTAAAATAGAGTATTGTGGAGAATGTCCGAGTGAAGGGTAGTCCGAACCTGATTACCATCTTCACTTATTCATTTTTCCCTAGTTCCATGTTACTCCATCATCAGGATTCTCAGGGACACTGAGAAAAACAACATGTCATATAGGGCCGGCGACCCAACCCAGCGTCACATAATTTCTAGGCATGATTTATAGCAATCACAATTGATGATCTTCATGATGCGACTAGGCTAGAGAACCCCCCCACCCCCCCCAAGCCCCTGCGACCTCCAAACGACCTGAAAGTGTTATGTAGATTGGCTGAACGGTGTTTGCTGAGTTCGATGATTTGGTGTTCTGTGGCTGAATTAGTGATAGTGAGAGGGTATTAGTGATTTGAGATTGTTGACTATGATACTTGAAGTCTGGTGTTCTGTTGAAGTGAGAGGGTATTGGTGTACTAAAGAAGTGTTGACTATGATACTTGATTTGACTGACTTTGACGGTTTATGGTGTCAGCATTATGAATGTTGTGTCTGCATTTGAAGTGATATTTGTGGATACTCGAAGAAGTGATATCGTCAGTGGTGTGTTTTACTTCATTGCATACGGGTCAAGTTCTTGGTGATTGGTGATTAGAGGTTTGTGGAGATGTCTACTGAGTCAGCTAGTTCTCCATCTATTGTCTCGGGGTCAATTCCCATTCGTACTTCTTTCGAGTTCAGGATCTTTGGGTCCATATTATAACATGACAGGTTTACACAATACCTTGATCAAGTTGGACGGTACTAATTATCCTTCTTGGTCAATGGCTCTTTCAACATTTATTTACTCCAATCGCCAGTCCAGATGGCTTGAGGAGGAACCACCTGAAGATTTAGCTAGCTTAGAAGAATAGAAGGTTGTCGATGCCACTTTACGTACACTTTTATGGGGAAGTATGGCTGAATCTGTTCGTCATTTGTCATGGATTGTGCGACAGCACGTGAGGTATGGATAAAGTGTTCTTTACTGTATTCTGGACAGAATAATATGAGTCGTGTTGTGATATGTGGGAGGCTTTATTTGAAGCCAAAATTGGTGATGCTGGTTAGCAGAATATTATGCTCGATTTGCGTCGTTATATCAGCGTCTTAAGTCTTACTTTCCACCAGCTACAACGGTTACTCAGATGCAAACACGAGAGGCTGACATGATGACAGTGCTCTTTCTCCGCGGCCTTGGTCCAGATCACACTGCACTTCGACAGTAGATTACCTCCCAAAGCACTCTCCCATCCATTGAAGAGTATATTCTCGAGCTGCGCGTTATACTTCCAGTCCCAAGAATTTAACACTTTCAGATAGTAGTGCTATGGTAGCTCGTGGAGGCCAAGGAACTCGTGGTCGTGTTAGTAGTCGAGGCCATTGGAGTTCTGACAACTCATATCGTGGTCGTGGTCGGGGCTTGCAAGGTCGAGGGTTTGTTCGTGGGTGGAAATAATGCTTCTAGAGGAGCTCGTGGTGGTGGACGAGGCAACCGCTTTTGTACTCATTGTCAGCTTCCTGGACATACTGTCGACTATTGTTATGATCTTCATCCTGAACTGCGAGGCCTACATGCCTCTATCGATACTGAGCCGTGGACTCCCTCTTCTAGACAGGATACAGTAAACTTGAGTCGTGCAGAATATGATGAGTTAGTCCGAGCCCGACAGAGTGTGAGTGTGTGGTGTCACTGGTCCCACTGCTACTTTGGCACAGCATAGTGATCGTACCTGTCTATGTCTAGTGCAACTGCTACTCGTCCTTGGGATTATTACTCAGGTGCCACTCACCATATGACTGGTGATTCTCATCTTCTCGCGTCTACCTCATCATTCCCTCTACGTCAGTCACATTAGCAGATGGTTCTCAGTCCAAAGTCACTGGTACAGGTTGTGTATCATTGAGTTCTTCCTTGTCTCTTTACCTCTGTTTACAATATTCCACAATTTCCTTACAATTTATTATCTGTTAGTTCTATTACTCGTGATCTTGATTGCGATATTATCTTTTCTCCATCTTCCTGTGTTCTTCAGGATCGAAGACTGGACACCGAATAGGTGGTGGGCGTGAGGCTGGTGGATTATACATCCTGGAACCTGAGTTATCGCTGCTGCGCTGCTATTCAGAATAAAGCTGCGGATGATTCTTATCGATTACACTGTCGCCTTGGTCATCCATCAGTAGACGTACTCCGTGTCATTTCCGTTTGTGTTCTAGGTCAGGTGTCCATTTAATGTGAAACGGTCAGTTGGGTAAACACCATCGTGTGTCTTTTTCTCCTCGTGTTTCGAGTCGGCTTCCCAAACCATTTGAGTTAGTTCACTCTGATGTGTGGGGTCCTAGTCGTGAGTCTTCATTTGGTTTTCGTTATTTCGTCACATTTATCGATGATTGTACTCGTACAACTTGGTTATATTTAATAAAAGATCGTACTGAAGTTTTTCATTCCTTTCGTCAGTTTTATCATGAAGTTCGTACTCAATATAATTATTCTGTTAAGTGTTTGCGTAAGACAATGCTCGTGAATACTTTGCTTCCTCTACTTCACTCCATTTCTTGAGTCACATGGTATTTTACATCAGACTCTTGTGCTCACACCCCACAACAAAATGGAGTTGCTGAACGTAAAAATCGTCATTTGTTGGACATTGCACGTTGTCTACTTCTTCACACTCGTGCCAAAGTTTTTGGAGCTATGCTCTTCTTACCGCATGTTATCTGATTAATCGTCTTCCATCCTCCGTATTGAAAGGAGCTATTCCTTATGCTCTTCTTCATCCTGATCGTCCTTTGTGGTCTATTCGACCTCGTATTTTTGTTGTGTTGTTTGTTCATTCTTTGTCTCCTGGGTTGGATAAATTGTCACCCGTGCTGAAAAATGTCTATTCGTGGGTTATTCCCGTACTCAGAAGGGGTATGTCTGTTATAGTCCTACTCGTCGTCGAGAATATGTTTCTGCCGATGGACTTTCTTTGAGGATCAACCTTTTTTTGGTAATGTTCAACCTCAAGCACATTCACCATGGATCTTCTGCCACCTTCTGCACCTATGTCTCCATCAGAGTCACCACCAGTTCCTTCCAATGATGCTCCCCCAGATCCGAGTCCACCAGCACCAGCATCGATTCCACTTCAAGTTTATACTCGTGGTCCTCGACGTGTTGGGGACAGTAACTCTCCACCAGCTAGCATCCCACCACCGCCTCCAGTCCAAGCTTCCGATCTCTTCCACCATCACCTATCAGTTCTCCTATTGCTCATCGTACACGGTCTCGGTATCCTCTTTCTCATTTTGTTCTATCATAACTTAAGCCCCCAGATGTCTGTCTTTGTGTCATCCCTTGCATCTGTGTTTGTGCCAAGTAGTGTGCAGGAGGCTTTGGCCCATCCAGATTGGGCTCGTGCTATGGAGGAAGAGATGGCTGCATTACATCATGGACCAAACTTGGAGCTAATTCCATTGCTGGCTAATAAATAATTGGTGGGTTGTCGCTGGGTCTTTGTCGTCAAAACACCATCCAGATGGTTCAGTTGAGCGCTTAAAAGCGCGTCTTGTGGCAAAAGCGGGTATACTCAACTTATAGTATTGACTATAATGAGACTTTCTCTCCAGTAGCCAAAATTCCTTTGTCCGCATTGTTATTTCTTGGCTGCTTGTTCTCAGTGGACTCTTCATCAGCTTAATGTGAAAGAATGCCTTCCTTCATGGTGATCTTCACGAAGAAGTATATATGGAGCAACCACCTGGTTTTGTTGCTCAGGGTGAGAAGGTATGTGATTG
>JAGVVM010004796.1:0-17924 GCA_019149425.1 Psidium friedrichsthalianum | reverse complement strand
GACGCGCAAACTCCTTAATCAAATCTTAAGTTGTAATGGGTTTCAGACTCATGACATTTCATCGTCGTGTGTGATCCAATATTATAATGATTGATTTGACCGACTATAGATGCATAGGGGTCAATTGTCACTTATAATATTAGACCACTCCATTGAACATTTGATGTTATGGGGTTGAAATCAAATGATTTTCAACAACTATCAGGTGAGGGAACTGTTTGTATTTTCAATACTTGCATGAGATAATGGGTTAAATTTAGCTATGATTATAGAGTTAATAATTGTCAGGTGAGACTTTCATGGTCTAGAGGCTGAAGTTGTGATTGGGATTCGCATATAACTATTAGGTTGATTTAGGTGAAACTTTCATTGAATAAGTTGATTCACTCATCAAGTTCATAGAACACCAATAACTATTAGGTGAGATGAACTATGAACTGGTGAAACTCCAATTCCCACTAGTAATCTTACCTAACAAAGTTGCCATTTCTCATTTTAAGGAGTATGAGATTTGATAATTTGGTAGACGCATCTATTTCATTAAAGGCCATAATGAAATAGCTATTTTGAAAATCAACACATAACAATTAGTTTTCTGTACATACCAATATTTACTCGATCAATATGGTAAGCACAAACCCTATTGCTTTGATTCTTGGCAAGAACTATTTGACTGGTCCCAATTTCAATGATTGGCTATTGAACATGAGAATTATTCTCAATTTAATAAAAGCTCGGATATGTGCTAGATAAAAAGATGCTATCTTCGTTCCGTGAGAGTGGGACCTTAGAGGAACGAGTCACTTACGAGAAGTGGCTTGAGGATGACCTAAAGGTTAGGTCATACATACTTGTTTCGATGAACAATGAGTTCTAGAAGAAATATGAGAATATAGATAGTGCAAGGTCGATTATTCTTCATTTAAAAAATTCTTTGATGAAAATAATTGTACCTCTAGATATGAGTATCTAAAGCACTATACTGTATGAAGATGGCAAAGGAAACATTTGTGAATGATCATATCCTCAAAATGATTTGGCATGTTGAAGAGCTGGCATAATTGTATCTCATTATGAATAATGAGCTAGCTGTGGATTTAATCCTCCAATCTTTGCCTGTTTCTTTCTCTGGATTTGTCCAAAACTTCCACATGTATGATAAGAAGAAAACTCTCGTCAAATTACATAACATCTGGTAGTTTATTAGAAGGAAATGCATAACTCAAGGCCAAATATCATGGCTATGGTTGAAGCTTCATCTTCAAGAAGTAAGACTTCTTTGAAGAAAAGCAAAAACAAGCCTAAGAAAACAATTGTGCAACCAAAGTCAAAATTTGAAAAGGGCAAGTGTCATGGAGCACTAGAAGAGGAACTTCAAGAAGCACCTCACGAGCTTGAAAGCTAAGCCAAGGACCAACCTTATGAAGGTATGGTATCTATGCTTATTAAAACTAATTGTATGATTAGTACTAAATCTAGCTTATGAGTTCTAGATTCTACTGCGATGTCACACGTTGTATGTCATTACAGAATCTGGAAATAAGTAGGATGCTGGGACGAAATGAAATTGTCCTAACATTTGAAAATGGAGTAAGAGTTACTGCCTTAGCGATAAGGACATTTTGTTTATGTTTGTTCTTTGGACATGTAATGGTTTTAAAGAATTGTCTGCATTATGAAAATGCTCTATGGAACATTATCTCTGTACCTCGTTATTGATAGTCACTTATGGTATGGTTATTTATACTTAATGAAATATAAATCTAAATCCTTTGAAAGATTCAAGGAATTTAGGGCTAAAGTTGAGAAACAAATGGCAAAGTGTATTAAGACTCTTTGATCTAATCGAGGAGGTGAATACCTTAGTATTGAATTCCTAGACTATCTTAAAGATAATAGCATTTTATCATGATAGACACCTCCTGTAACTCTAGAGCATAATGGTGTATCTGAAAGAAGAAATTACATTTTATTAAATATGGTGCGATCTATGATGAGTTATAGTGATTTGCCTATATTCCTTTGGAGATATGCCCTTAAGATAGCTGCATATTTACAGAACAAAGAACAGTCTAAATCTATTCCAGCTATGCCCTATTAGATATGGTATAGTAGGAAATCGAGTTTTAACCATATTAAGATTTAGGGTTATCCAACTTTCGTGAAGAAGCTGAAAGTGGACAAATTGAAGGCTGGGTCTAAACAAGGTCACGTCATTAAATATCCAAAAGAAACTCTTTGATATTATTTCTATTTTTACTCTAACTAAAGAGTTTCGGTTAGCAAGCATGCTTTGTCTTTTCTAAAGAGTTAGTTCATCCAAGATAGTAGTGCTAGGCAAAAATAGTCTTATAAGAAGAAAATAATTAAGTGCTAAACAATCAAGTTTAGATACCAATCTCTAATTCAGTGGGAGCTTCTAATACAAAACCTCTTAGAAGGGGCGTGAGAACATCTCGTGCACTATTCATTATGGATATTTGGTTGAAGATATTCAACAATTATTTATTATAAATGACGGTGATCAGCCAAGTGATCCTAACACCTATGAGGAGGTAGTGTCGGACATCGATTTTGATAAATGGCTAGAAGCCATGAGATCCGAAATGGATTCAATGTATTCCAATGAAGTTTGGACTTTGGTTAACTTGAGTGATGGTATTGTACCTATTGGCTACAAATAGATCTTCAAGAGAAAGATGAACATAGATGGTCAAGTTAGCACAAAGCATAGCTGGTGGGAAATGCTATCGTCAGAAAGAAGGGATTAATTATAATGAAACTTTGTCGCCTATAGCTGCATACCTTGATTATGAGATATTTTGGATGAATGTCAAAATATCTTTTCTAAATAGTTTCCTCACGTAAGAAATCTATATGGGAACAATCATAGGGTTTTGAATCCAATGGTGATAGTTGGAAGGTGCTTAAGCTTAAGAAATCCATTTGTGAAAACAAGTGTCTAGGAGTTAGAATATCCATTTTGATGAGGTAATTAAATCGTTTGACTTCATCAATAACTCGGATGAATATTGTGTATACAAGAAGGTCAATGGGAGTGCAATTATATTTCTAGTTTTGTATGCGATGATATACTATTGATCGGGAATGATATACTGATGATATCATTGATCAAATTATTCTTGTCATAGATAATGTGTTAACATAGTTTAACATGCAATGTTCAAAAAAAAAAGTTATTGCCTTTTAGGAATAGAATCCGTCTTTCCAAGGAAATGTGTCCTAACACTCCTGAAGAAAGAGAGTAGATGGTAAAAATACCTTGCGCATCCTCTATTGGAAGCATAATGTATACAATGCTATGTACGAGGCCTGATATTACGCATGCTATAAGCATTACTAGTAAATATCATTCTAATTTAGGGAAGAGCACTGGGTAGCAGTCAATAATATTCTTAAGTACTTACGAAGGTCTAAGAATTTATTCTTGATATATGGAGGAAGAGTGTTCAAAATTGAAGCTTATACTAATTCCCATTTTTAATCGGATCCTAATAAATACAAGTCTACTTCTGGGTTTGTCTTCATAGTTAATGGTGGTGCAGTTACTTGGAAGAGTTGCAAACAGAGCATAATGATGATTCCACCATTGAGGTAGGGTACATAGCAGCTTCTGAAGCTGTAAAGGAAGCTGCTTGAATGAAGAAGTTCATTTCTAAACTCAGAGTGGTTCCTTCCATTGAGTAGCCGATTACATTTTTTTTACGAAAATAATGGGTAATAGCTCAAGCTAAAGAATCGAGGTCTCACTAGAAGTCCAAGCACATTGAAAGATGCTTCCATCTCATTCGAGAAATATTGGGAAAGGTGATATCACCTTGTAGAAATTGCCTCAATTGAAAATGTGGCAGATCCCTTCATTAAGGCCTTACCTCAGTCTTTATTTAAAAGACACATTAACAAAATGGGTTTGAGGCACCAGATTGGTTGGCTTTAGTGTAAGTGGGAGATTGTTAGATGTACATCCTAAGGCAACCATGTAATAGTTATATGTTAGGGATTTTGTTGTACTTTCAATTTCAAATTTAATTAATGGAGAAGACATGTTCATTCATTATTTCAATTATTTAAATGAATGATTCCATAAGATTAGTTGTGACTGAACTTATTCTTGAGATATTCAGAATATGTGTGGCAGCTTCAAAGTTAGACTGAACCTTTAAATTGTTCATGGCTAATGGATCATTGAGTGGATATTAGTGATCCTATTGAAATCGGTGTATTCTTAGCTTCACATTAAGTATAGACACTTAAGGGAATGAGCACAAGTCATTGCGGCATTTGATGCCCAAGTTAGAACGTAGGTGCTTGTATCGAACAAGTTTACTGAACATAACACACATTGAACGATTAGCAACATAGAAGTTTCGAGCGTGATTAATGACTAATCATTTATGTTTTGGTCTTCTGTAAATAATTCTTAGACTTGAAACACAGTGTTGACTTGTGTTTTAGATGGCTATGGTTCATAAGTGCATATATTGCCAGTTGGTTGATATGTCTCTATATTTGATGGTCATAGTTCGTTCACATATGAAGTCACACGTGTGCGCAAATGGAATCAGTCTCCTTGTTAATGCAGGACTGATGTCCCATGTAATCTAATCACGACATTGCATTAAAATCCTCTGCTGGAGTTATAACCGAGAATAAATCCTTTGTATTTCATATAAATGAATGTCAATTAAATTTGTGCATATGATCGAATTGATGGCTTGAAAATATTCCATAGCCTTTATTCAATTAGGACATGCAAGTAGAGGGATTGAAATACATTGTAGCCAAAGCTGACAATTTCATTATGTTCTTGAAATATTCACACTATCTGGGTAATTATGACATATTGCTAGATGTCACTCATAACTTATAGGACCTAGAAGCTGATCAAGACAATTAGTTCTCTGAAAGCACTAATGTGTTAGTGTATGTCCTACTGCCAGCTCAATGATGAATCTTGGGATATCACACACCATAACGAATTGATGGCTTGATAAATATTCCATGACCTTTGTTCGATTGGGACATGGTAAGATAGAGAGATGAATTACATTGTAAAAAAAGCTAATAGGTTCATTATGTTGTTGAAGCATTCACACTCTCTGAGTAGTCATAAGATATTGCTAGATGTCACTCATGACTTATAGAAGCTATCGAAATAATCAATTCTCTTCAAATCACTAATGTGTCAGTGTATTTCCTACTGCAAGCTCAATGATAAACCTATGGATGTCATACACCATAATGAATTGTGGATTAACAAATATTTCATGGCCTTTATTGATCAAGACATGATAAGATAGAGGGATTGAATTACACTATAGCTAAAGCTGATATGTTCATTATATTCTTGAAGCGTTCACACTGTTTGGGTAGTTATGAGATATTGCTAGAAGTCACTTATGACTTGTAGGACTTAGAAGCTAATTAGGACAATTAGTTCTCTTCAAAGCACTTATGTGTTTGTGCATGTCCTATTGCCAACTCAATGATAAACCTAGGGATATCACACACCATAACTAATACATGATGACGTTGAATATGAAAGACGAAATTGCAAATGTGTTTGCAATCATGACTATCAAGTTAGTTAGATTGAACTTAAATTAAATGAGATTTGATTTAATTCTTATTTTTTTTTGTCATGAACATATATGCATGTGATGCACAAGAGCGCTTGAAATGGACACATAATGATGTGACCGTATTGCTGAATTCCAAACTAAATTGGTTAGCATTGTGGACCAGAAGGTTAGATATTGACCAACTGGTTAGCAGTTGCTGGCCACAGTTAGTAAGTTACAGACCTTGAGTTGTTAACTTGCTGACTTGGTCAACAAGTTTCCCTCTCCCCTTACGCCTATAAATAGATAGTAAGCTATTGAGAGAAGATTTTCTTTTCCTCCATTCCCATTCTTGTGATTGAAAAGTGAGAGTGTGGATATTTATTGTTAGGAGTATGCCCTAAAGCAATATGTGATGGTCACATGTATGTCATAAATATTATACTATCGATATTTTATTAATGGGAAAACGCTTATTTATTCATCTAGTCCCTTTATTTTAGATGAATATAGTCCATTAGATTAGTTGAAATTGATACCTATTCCTGAGGCGTCAAGAATATGTGTGACGGGTCATCAGTTGGTCTCTGATCTTCAAATTAGTTCATGGTCAAAGGATCGTGGATTGGGCATCCACGAATCGGTTGAGACCAGTGTGTTCGCAGCCTCGCTATTGAGCATTGGATGCCCAATAGGGATGACGAGTCACAAGTCATCGGACGGTAGACGTCTAAGCTGAAACACAGGTGTTCGTTTCGAAATGAGTTCGATTGAATCCACTGAACGTGACAAAAGAGCGATTGACTAACATGGAGGCTTCGTGCTTGGTCAATGTCTCAATCGCTCTTAGCTTTGGTGTGTTAATGGTTCTCAGACCTGAGCCACGATGTTGGCTTGTGTATTGGATGGCTGTGGTTCACAAGTACGATATTGACCGATCATTGATCTAACTCTGTGCATGATGGTCGTAATCCTCCATATACGAAGTCACAGGCGTGGACAATAGTTGGGAACTGTCTCCTCATTAGATGAGGTTGATGTCGTATGCGATCTATTTGTGACGGTGCATTAGAAAGTCCTTGGCTAAGGCAGAAGTCGAGAGTAGTATCGCCGTATACACGTCAAATAGATTTGCGCATATAATCGAATCTGTGGGTTTGATTTAGATATCCGTGTCCCTTATTCGATCAGGACATGGTAAGACAGAATGAATGAATAACAGCGAACCAAGGCTAACAGTTCACTTTGTCCTCGTACTTCATTCTGACTGGGTAACCGTGATATGTTGTTAGACGTTACTCACAAGTTGTGGGATCTAAGGATTGATTTGGTACGATTAATTCCTGAGGAATCTCACTGCCAGTTCAGGGTGAACCTAGGGATGTCACACGCCTTAATCGACACTTGGTGATGTCTATAATGAAGATGGGATCGCAAGAAAGCGATAGGACTATTAGATAGTCAAAAGGAGTTAAAATGGATCGAATTCGTTCCCTCCTTCTAAAGCTCATGATGATGTCATGGATGATGTAATGGTTACATCATGCCTGCGTCATCATTGGATAAGGTCTGTTATCCAAAAGAAAGGATAAGAAAGGTTATTCTCTAGAAAATGTAAAAGTAGGATAGGATTTTCTATTCGTTTGACAGAGATGTTTGGCACATCAACAACGTGATTTGATCATGAAATTGAGGGACTTCAAGCTTGAAGTCCCTCAATTTCATGATCAAATCACGTTGTTGATGTGCCAAACATCTCTGTCAAACGAATAGAAATCCTATCTACTTTTACATTTTCTAGAGAATAACCTTTCTTATCCTTTCTTTTGGATAACAGACCTTATCCAATGATGACGCAGGCCATGATGTAACCATTACATCATCCATGACATCATCATGAGCTTTAGAAGGAGGGAACGAATTCGATCATTTTAACTCCTTTGACTATCTAATAGTCCTATCGCTTTCTTGCGATCCCATCTTCATTATAGACATCACCAAGTGTCGATAAGGCGTGTGACATCCCTAGGTTCACCCTGAACTGGCAGTGAGATTCCTCAGGAATTAATCGTACCAAATCAATCCTTAGATCCCACAACTTGTGAGTAACGTCTAACAACATATCACGGTTACCCAGTCAGAATGAAGTACGAGGACAAAGTGAACTGTTAGCCTTGGTTCGCTGTTATTCATTCATTCTGTCTTACCATGTCCTGATCGAATAAGGGACACGGATATCTAAATCAAACCCACAGATTCGATTATATGCGCAAATCTATTTGACGTGTATACGGCGATACTACTCTCGACTTCTGCCTTAGGCCAAGGACTTTCTAATGCACCGTCACAAATAGATCGCATACGACATCAACCTCATCTAATGAGGAGACAGTTCCCAACTATTGTCCACGCCTGTGACTTCGTATATGGAGGATTACGACCATCATGCACAGAGTTAGATCAATGATCGGTCAATATCGTACTTGTGAACCACAGCCATCCAATACACAAGCCAACATCGTGGCTCAGGTCTGAGAACCATTAACACACCAAAGCTAAGAGCGATTGAGACATTGACCAAGCACGAAGCCTCCATGTTAGTCAATCGCTCTTTTGTCACGTTCAGTGGATTCAATCGAACTCATTTCGAAACGAACACCTGTGTTTCAGCTTAGACGTCTACCGTCCGATGACTTGTGACTCGTCATCCCTATTGGGCATCCAATGCTCAATAGCGAGGCTGCGAACACACTGGTCTCAACCGATTCGTGGATGCCCAATCCACGATCCTTTGACCATGAACTAATTTGAAGATCAGAGACCAACTGATGACCCGTCACACATATTCTTGACGCCTCAGGAATAGGTATCAATTTCAACTAATCTAATGGACTATATTCATCTAAAATAAAGGGACTAGATGAATAAATAAGCGTTTTCCCATTAATAAATATCGATAGTATAATATTTATGACATACATGTGACCATCACATATTGCTTTAGGGCATACTCCTAACAATAAATATCCACACTCTCACTTTTCAATCACAAGAATGGGAATGGAGGAAAAGAAAATCTTCTCTCAATAGCTTACTATCTATTTATAGGCGTAAGGGGAGAGGGAAACTTGTTGACCAAGTCAGCAAGTTAACAACTCAAGGTCTGTAACTTACTAACTGTGGCCAGCAACTGCTAACCAGTTGGTCAATATTCTAACCTTCTGGTCCACAATGCTAACCAATTTAGTTTGGAATTCAGCAATACGGTCACATCATTATGTGTCCATTTCAAGCGCTCTTGTGCATCACATGCATATATGTTCATGACAAAAAAAAATAAGAATTAAATCAAATCTCATTTAATTTAAGTTCAATCTAACTAACTTGATAGTCATGATTGCAAACACATTTGCAATTTCGTCTTTCATATTCAACGTCATCATGTATTAGTTATGGTGTGTGATATCCCTAGGTTTATCATTGAGTTGGCAATAGGACATGCACAAACACATAAGTGCTTTGAAGAGAACTAATTGTCCTAATTAGCTTCTAAGTCCTACAAGTCATAAGTGACTTCTAGCAATATCTCATAACTACCCAAACAGTGTGAACGCTTCAAGAATATAATGAACATATCAGCTTTAGCTATAGTGTAATTCAATCCCTCTATCTTATCATGTCTTGATCAATAAAGGCCATGAAATATTTGTTAATCCATCAATTCATTATGGTGTATGACATCCATAGGTTTATCATTGAGCTTGCAGTAGGAAATACACTGACACATTAGTGATTTGAAGAGAATTGATTATTTCGATAGCTTCTATAAGTCATGAGTGACATCTAGCAATATCTTATGACTACTCAGAGAGTGTGAATGCTTCAACAACATAATGAACCTATTAGCTTTTTTTACAATGTAATTCATCTCTCTATCTTACCATGTCCCAATCGAACAAAGGTCATGGAATATTTATCAAGCCATCAATTCGTTATGGTGTGTGATATCCCAAGATTCATCATTGAGCTGGCAGTAGGACATACACTACACATTAGTGCTTTCAGAGAACTAATTGTCTTGATCAGCTTCTAGGTCCTATAAGTTATGAGTGACATCTAGCAATATGTCATAATTACCCAGATAGTGTGAATATTTCAAGAACATAATGAAATTGTCAGCTTTGGCTACAATGTATTTCAATCCCTCTACCTTGCCATGTCCTAATTGAATAAAGGCTATGGAATATTTTTCAAGCCATCAATTCGATCATATGCACAAATTTAATTGACATTCATTTATATGAAATACAAAGGATTTATTCTCGGTTATAACTCCAGCAGAGGATTTTAATGCAATGTCGTGATTAGATTACATGGGACATCAGTCCTGCATTTAACAAGGAGACTGATTCCATTTGCGCACACGTGTGACTTCATATGTGAACGAACTATGACCATCAATATAGAGACATATCAACCAACTGGCAATATATGCACTTATGAACCATAGCCATCTAAAACACAAGTCAACACTGTGTTTCAAGTCTAAGAATTATTTACAGAAGACCAAAACATAAATGATTAGTCATTAATCACGCTCGAAACTTCTATGTTGCTAATCGTTCAATGTGTGTTATGTTCAGTAAACTTGTTCGATACAAGCACCTACGTTCTAACTTGGGCATCAAATGCCAATGACTTGTGGCTCATTCCCTTAAGTGTCTATACTTAATGTGAAGCTAAGAATACACCGATTTCAATAGGATCACTAATATCCACTCAATGATCCATTAGCCATGAACAATTTAAAGGTTCAGTCTAACTTTGAAGCTGCCACACATATTCTGAATATCTCAAGAATAAGTTCAGTCACAACTAATCTTATGGAATCATTCATTTAAATAATTGAAATAATGAATGAACATGTCTTCTCCATTAATTAAATTTGAAATTGAAAGTACAACAAAATCCCTAACATATAACTATTACATGGTTGCCTTAGGATGTACATCTAACAATCTCCCACTTACACTAAAGCCAACCAATCTGGTGCCTCAACCCATTTTGTTAATGTGTCTTTTAAATAAAGACTGAGGTAAGGCCTTAATGAAGGGATCTGCCACATTTTCAATTGAGGCAATTTCTACAAGGTGATATCACCTTTCCCAACTATTTCTCGAATGAGATGGAAGCATCTTTCAATGTGCTTGGACTTCTAGTGAGACCTCGATTCTTTAGCTTGAGCTATTACCCCATTATTTTCGTAAAAAAAATGTAATCGGCTACTCAATGGAAGGAACCACTCTGAGTTTAGAAATGAACTTCTTCATTCAAGCAGCTTCCTTTACAGCTTCAGAAGCTGCTATGTACCCTACCTCAATGGTGGAATCATCATTATGCTCTGTTTGCAACTCTTCCAAGTAACTGCACCACCATTAACTATGAAGACAAACCAGAAGTAGACTTGTATTTATTAGGATCCGATTAAAAATTGGAATTAGTATAAGCTTCAATTTTGAACACTCTTCCTCCATATATCAAGAATAAATTCTTAGACTTCGTAAGTACTTAAGAATATTATTGACTGCTACCAGTGCTCTTCCCTAAATTAGAATGATATTACTAGTAATGCTTATAGCATGCGTAATATCAGGCCTCGTACATAGCATTGTATACATTATGCTTCCAATAGAGGATGCGCAAGGTATTTTTACCATCTACTCTCTTTCTTCAGGAGTGTTAGGACACATTTCCTTGGAAAGACGGATTCTATTCCTAAAAGGCAATAACTTTTTTTTTTTTGAACATTGCATGTTAAACTATGTTAACACATTATCTATGACAAGAATAATTTGATCAATGATATCATCAGTATATCATTCCCGATCAATAGTATATCATCGCATACAAAACTAGAAATATAATTGCACTCCCATTGACCTTCTTGTATACACAATATTCATCCGAGTTATTGATGAAGTCAAACGATTTAATTACCTCATCAAAATGGATATTCTAACTCCTAGACACTTGTTTTCACAAATGGATTTCTTAAGCTTAAGCACCTTCCAACTATCACCATTGGATTCAAAACCCTATGATTGTTCCATATAGATTTCTTACGTGAGGAAACTATTTAGAAAAGATATTTTGACATTCATCCAAATATCTCATAATCAAGGTATGCAGCTATAGGCGACAAAGTTTCATTATAATTAATCCCTTCTTTCTGACGATAGCATTTCCCACCAGCTATGCTTTGTGCTAACTTGACCATCTATGTTCATCTTTCTCTTGAAGATCTATTTGTAGCCAATAGGTACAATACCATCACTCAAGTTAACCAAAGTCCAAACTTCATTGGAATACATTGAATCCATTCGGATCTCATGGCTTCTAGCCATTTATCAAAATCGATGTCCGACACTACCTCCTCATAGGTGTTAGGATCACTTGGCTGATCACCGTCATTTATAATAAATAATTGTTGAATATCTTCAACCAAATATCCATAATGAATAGTGCACGAGATGTTCTCACGCCCCTTCTAAGAGTTTTTGTATTAGAAGCTCCCACTGAATTAGAGATTGGTATCTAAACTTGATTGTTTAGCACTTAATTATTTTCTTCTTATAAGACTATTTTTTGCCTAGCACTACTATCTTGGATGAACTAACTCTTTAGAAAAGACAAAGCATGCTTGCTAACCGAAACTCTTTAGTTAGAGTAAAAATAGAAATAATATCAAAGAGTTTCTTTGGATATTTAATGACGTGACCTTGTTTAGACCCAGCCTTCAATTTGTCCACTTTCAGCTTCTTCACGAAAGTTGGATAACCCTAAATCTTAATATGGTTAAAACTCGATTTCCTACTATACCATATCTAATAGGGCATAGCTGGAATAGATTTAGACTGTTCTTTGTTCTGTAAATATGCAGCTATCTTAAGGGCATATCTCCAAAGGAATATAGGCAAATCACTATAACTCATCATAGATCGCACCATATTTAATAAAATGTAATTTCTTCTTTCAGATACACCATTATGCTCTAGAGTTACAGGAGGTGTCTATCATGATAAAATGCTATTATCTTTAAGATAGTCTAGGAATTCAATACTAAGGTATTCACCTCCTCGATTAGATCAAAGAGTCTTAATACACTTTGCCATTTGTTTCTCAACTTTAGCCCTAAATTCCTTGAATCTTTCAAAGGATTTAGATTTATATTTCATTAAGTATAAATAACCATACCATAAGTGACTATCAATAACGAGGTACAGAGATAATGTTCCATAGAGCATTTTCATAATGCAGACAATTCTTTAAAACCATTACATGTCCAAAGAACAAACATAAACAAAATGTCCTTATCGCTAAGGCAGTAACTCTTACTCCATTTTCAAATGTTAGGACAATTTCATTTCGTCCCAGCATCCTACTTATTTCCAGATTCTGTAATGACATACAAACGTGTGACATCGCAGTAGAATCTAGAACTCATAAGCTAGATTTAGTACTAATCATACAATTAGTTTTAATAAGCATAGATACCATACCTTCATAAGGTTGGTCCTTGGCTTAGCTTTCAAAGCTCGTGAGGTGCTTCTTGAAGTTCCTCTTCTAGTGCTCCATGACACTTGCCCTTTCAAATTTTGACTTTGGTTGCACAATTGTTTTCTTAGGCTTGTTTTTGCTTTTCTTCAAAGAAGTCTTACTTCTTGAAGATGAAGCTTCAACCATAGCCATGATATTTGGCCTTGAGTTATGCATTTCCTTCTAATAAACTACCAGATGTTATGTAATTTGACGAGAGTTTTCTTCTTATCATACATGTGGAAGTTTTGGACAAATCCAGAGAAAGAAACAGGCAAAGATTGGAGGATTAAATCCACAGCTAGCTCATTATTCATAATGAGATACAATTATGCCAGCTCTTCAACATGCCAAATCATTTTGAGGATATGATCATTCACAAATGTTTCCTTTGCCATCTTCATACAGTATAGTGCTTTAGATACTCATATCTAGAGGTACAATTATTTTCATCAAAGAATTTTTTTAAATGAAGAATAATCGACCTTGCACTATCTATATTCTCATATTTCTTCTAGAACTCATTGTTCATCGAAACAAGTATGTATGACCTAACCTTTAGGTCATCCTCAAGCCACTTCTCGTAAGTGACTCGTTCCTCTAAGGTCCCACTCTCACGGAACGAAGATAGCATCTTTTTATCTAGCACATATCCGAGCTTTTATTAAATTGAGAATAATTCTCATGTTCAATAGCCAATCATTGAATTGGGACCAGTCAAATAGTTCTTGCCAAGAATCAAAGCAATAGGGTTTGTGCTTACCATATTGATCGAGTAAATATTGGTATGTACAGAAAACTAATTGTTATGTGTTGATTTTCAAAATAGCTATTTCATTATGGCCTTTAAATGAAATAGATGCGTCTACCAATTTATCAAATCTCATACTCCTTAAAATGAGAAATGGCAACTTTGTTAGGTAAGATTACTAGTGGGAATTGGAGTTTCACCAGTTCATAGTTCATCTCACCTAATAGTTATTGGTGTTCTATGAACTTGATGAGTGAATCAACTTATTCAATGAAAGTTTCACCTAAATCAACCTAATAGTTATATGCGAATCCCAATCACAACTTCAGCCTCTAGACCATGAAAGTCTCACCTGACAATTATTAACTCTATAATCATAGCTAAATTTAACCCATTATCTCATGCAAGTATTGAAAATACAAACAGTTCCCTCACCTGATAGTTGTTGAAAATCATTTGATTTCAACCCCATAACATCAAATGTTCAATGGAGTGGTCTAATATTATAAGTGACAATTGACCCCTATGCATCTATAGTCGGTCAATCAATCATTATAATATTGGATCACACCACGACGATGAAATGTCATGAGTCTGAAACCCATTACAACTTAAGATTTGATTAAGGAGTTTCGGGTCTTAATACGGTCGCATATTGTATACTAACCATTTAGCATGCTTTGACAAACAAAACATATGAATAGATGTCAAACATGAATATCTACCCTACATAGTGCAAGTTTAACGGGTCTCAAGCTAATAAGATCACATTAAACAACCATGAAACAAATAAATTTTCAATTCATGATTGATTTAGCTCGATTCTTTCCAATTGATCAAAATCAACTTTGATAGACCTTTTTATAATAGAAAATTGATTTTTAAAAGACGAAATGATCTATGGTAAGAATCATAATGAACCAAACCAATCAAACGCATGAATACGCGTAAGAATGACTCTGATATCACTGTTGGGTTTCGTGGGGTGAGGCGTACGAGTAAACATAAATTTTTGACAAATCAGAGTAAATGCAGTGGAAATAGACATACCCGTACATGGATCTTCTAATAGTGTTATTCGTGCATTTCAATCAAAAATATAAAACACACATGAGAGGGTTTGTAGGATTACCTCTTATAGAGTGCTCGAGATAGCTTGGTTCATATGTTCTTAAGTACCAAGCAGTGGACTTCTAGTTTAGACACACCACCAATTCGCGACAATAGAAGATGAAGCTCACACATGATTGCCACCTTATTGTGCTAGCAATCTTCATAGACACCAATCCTGCTTCTTTTTCTTGATCACGAACAACTACACAACCTTCAAGTTTTGCGCTCACGAGCTCTTTTGTTTTGAGCACACACTGCACCACCTGGAAACCAATGCCGCAAAAACTCTCTCTCCTTTTTCTTTCCCATACCCCCTTATTTATAAGCATAGGGAGGGGGAAAACTTGCTGGCCACAACTAGCAATTATTGACCACTAGCCAATACAATGCTAACACTGGTCAGCTTGTGCTAGTCAGTGTGGTCAGCGTGCTAACCAACCTGGTCAGTATGTGCTAGTGAGCATGGTCATTATTTGTGACCTTTTGCTCCGTAATGTCGATTAATTTGGTCTACAGTTTGGGCAATACGGGCACATTAGTATGTGTCTTTTCAGGCATTCTTGTGCATCACATGCTTTTACATTCGTGACCAAAAAATATGAGCTAACATCAAATCTTATTTATATAATTTCAGTCTGACTAATTTGACAGTCGTCGTTGGAAACACCTTTACAATTTCTTCTTCTATATTCATCATCATCATGTATTAGTTATGATGTGTGACATCTCTAAGTTCATCACTAAGCTGGTGGTAGAACATACACAAACACATTTGTGCTTCCAAGAGAACTGATTATCTAGATCCTACAAGCCATGAGTGACATCTAGTAATATGTCATAGCTGACCCACCCAGACAGTGTGAATGTTTCAAGAACATATGAACCTGTTAGTTTTGGCTACAGTATAATTTAATCCTTCTGTCTTGCTATGTCCTAATCAAACAAGGCTATGGAATAGATGTTAAGCCACCAATTTAATCATATGCCACAAATTCAACTGACTTGCATACATATGAGACATTTTCGATTTCAACCCCAGCGAGGATTTGTCAATGCACTGTCACGATTAGATCGCATAAGACATCAGCCTGTATATTATAAGGAGACAGATCCCACTATTACATGTACCTATGACCTTTGTATGTGAATAAACTATGACTATCAAGTACAGAGGCAGATCGTTGATCACTAATATGTGCACTTGTAAATCATAGCCATTTGACATACAAGCCATCATTGTGCTACAGTCTAAGGATCATTACACATACTAAAGCATAAACATTAGTCATTGACCATGCACGAGCTTCCATGTTTGCTAATCGTTCAACGTGGTTACATTTAGTGAACTCGTTCGATACAAGCACCTATATTCTAACTCGGACATCTATATCTATGGCTTATGACTCGTATTCCCATTGAGTACCAATACTCAATAGTGAGATTTAGGAATGCACTGATCTCAACAGGATCATTGACTCCACTCAATGATCCATTGCCCAGAAATAGTTTAAAGATCGAGTCTACTATAACCTGTCACACATATTCTCGACAATCTCAGATAGGTTCAGTTAAAACTGATTTTATAGACTTCATTCATTAAACTAATCGGACAAAATGAATGAACACCTCTTTGCTATTAATAGATATTGAAAGTACAACAAAATGCCCAAAATATTGGTTACTTTAGGGAATACTCCTAAACACCTATAATCTCCATCATTGTCCATGAACACGACCACCGCTACACTAATCCATAGCCCTATCTAAGTATTTAAAAGAGGGCAACAAACAACAGTCAATCAAGCTCAGCAAATAAATACTAATCGCACGAACTACAAACACCTTTATTTATCATTTGCTCATTTTACGAAGAGGGGAGAAATTGATGAGCTGTTAGCCATAATCAGAGTCAGGTTGGATGAAATGGCGTCGTATATCAGGGTTTTTGTGTGATCGCAAAATCCCTCTTAGGTTAAAATAAAAATGTTATAAAACAGCAATAAGACTTGCAATGCTATAAGCGAAGTGAATGTTGGCTCGGTATGGAGCACAGTGAGAGCATAAATGGGGAGTAGCAAAATGAAGATGTTACGGTGGATGTGTGATCATATAGAGAATGGATACGATAGAAATGACCAATAGTCGACGAAAATTTAGATATTGTAGTCGGTGGCAAAGAGTACAAAGAAAATAATCGAGATCTATTGGACATATTCTTCGTCTACCCCTAGATGCTTTTGGTAAGAGCAAGTTATTACGAGAACACGATATAAAGAAAGGAAGAGGTCGGGTCCGAAACTTACTTGGTGGAAATTAATAAACAAGATTTAATGGAGTGGGAGAAGATTGGCGTATGTCGTCTTAGGATGGAAGTGAAGGCAAGCTATTTTGCATTGTAGATAGGGGGATTTCCTATAGTTTTACAGTGCCGGGGGGGGCCGTACGGAAGAGGGTTTGAGAGAAACATGTCTTACATGAAGGACAGGAGAAAGGAGGGGTGGAGGAGAGGAGGGAGGAAGGGGGGAAGCGAGCGGAGAGAGAACGGGGGGGGGGGGAAGAGAGAGGGGAGGAGGAAGAAGGGGAGGAAGGAGAGGAGGAGGGAGAGAGGGAGGAGAGAGAAGAGGGGAGTGGGGGAAGGAGAGGGAGGGCAGAGGGTGGGGGAGAGAAAACAAGGAGAGGAGAGGAAGAGAGAAGGGAAGAGGGGAGGGGTAAAGGGGAGAAAGAATGGAGAGGAGCGCGGAGGAAGAAGGGGGGGGAAGAAGGAGAGAGGAGCGGAGGGGGGGATGGCACGAGGGGTGGCGGGGTAGTAGAGGATGGGAGCGAAGGAGGAATACTGATTTTTTTGATTGCTCTGTTGGCGTAGCTTGCGCTGTCGTTCTCTT
>JAGVVM010004795.1:0-20679 GCA_019149425.1 Psidium friedrichsthalianum | reverse complement strand
GGTCCCTAATCCCAACTTACGTTACAATCCGTGAAAGTCTTTCTTGATTAAGGCGCTTAAGTTAATGTAGAGTTGAATGATTTTAAACATTGCTCGAAAAGGTACGAACAAGATTATTTCTCTCTCATTTTTACAGGGTTCTTGACTTGTAAACCGGAGTAGATGATGAAGACCTTTTGTCAATGGCCTTGGCTCAAAAGAGTCCCCTTTGATAATCAAGACCTCCAGATCGACTTAATCGCACAATTGCGAGATTACTCAGACCCTTGCTAAATGCGATAATGGTAAGATTGAGTGATTTCGTTTCAATCCTGCAATCATGATGAACAGCTTTCTTGAGAGTGAGAGAAAGCTCATTCGGATTGAAGTCCCCATTCAGATTACATTCGAGGTGTTCATACTATGATAACCTTCTTGAACAAAATTGGTAATGCAAACTTGACAGAATAGTTATGCATGATCCACATTTTGATTAATTGCATTATGAGCTATTACACAGACTACTTCTAATCATTGCAACTTAGCTGAATAGTTTTGCATGAACCGATGAACTCATTGATGCAAATGCTGCACATGTTACCTCTAACATTGCTTGATAGGTAACACGTTCCTGATGTTTAAGTTACCTTCCAAGATCTCGAAATTCATTCAGCGATTATTGAATGAACAAGCCTAGTTGTCGAGAAACCACCAGGCGTTTCTTCCAAATCCTTGGGTAAGTATATCTTCAACCTGAACCTTTCAAGAGAATGAATTCTGACGATTGTCAGGGTGCTCGAATCCATTACAGCACATACAGGTATCTACCTTCTTCGATGAAGCATGATTCATCTCGAAAATGAAAATGTTCGAGATATTTTGATCTCCGCCTCTTTGGCTTATTCTTAAAGCAAGAGAAGAATACAATTTGAGTTTGAGTTTCTGCAGGATTCCTGGTCTCCCCAGATCTCAGAATGGCACTCTTCATGATAAGATAATTTGGATTCGAGCTTCTGCAGGATTTCTGGTCTCCCTAAATCCCACATTGGCACCCATAAACCATCTTTTCAGTTAATACCTCTTTTGTCTACCAAAAAAAGGTGGCATTTAGGTAATCATTTGTGACTTTTAACACAGAATGATCCATTCCCAAGTCTTGCGTTGCAGGCACCACATAGACGAGCCTTTTTTGTAAGACATGCCGTCTCTAGAGCCCTTCCATTGAAACCCCAATACGGAACGATCCATTTTCAAGTCCTGAGTTGCAGGCACCACATGAACCAGCTCTTTTAGTAGGATATGCTGTCTCTAGAGGCCTTCCATTGGAAACCTCAATACGGAACTGTTCGTTTTCAAAAAGTCTTTTCTACAGGCACAAAGTCCTTCTTATAGGCACTCCTCCAGCAAATCCCCATCGGGTGAACCATTTTCAAAGTCCTTTTTACAGGCATCAAAGTCCTTTTTACAGGTACAAAAGTCCTTCTTACAGACACAAAAATCCTTCCTACAGGCACAAAGTCCTTCCTACAGGAACAAAGTCCTTTTTACAGGTACTCCTTTAGTAAATACTACATCGGGTGAGCCGTTTTCAAAAGCCCTTCCTACAGGCACCAAGTCCTTTCTACAGGCACAAATTCCTTCTTACAGGCACTCTTTCGGTAGATCCCACAGCGGGTGAACCATGTTCAAAGTCCTTATAGGCATAAAGTCCTTCTTACAGACATTTTCTTCGATGAACTTGATATCGGGTAAACGGCTCAGTAGAATCCTTTCATTAGGATTCTATCATGGTACGACCCACTGTATGGGTTAAAATGCAAGCGAATCCTCTAAATAGGATAGATCGCTACTACAAATTTTCATTAGGAACTCTGCCATTGGTTAACCTATCATATGGGTCAAATCTTAACCTCCCCGGAGCACCCTTAGAATGAATCTTTAGGTGCTTATTCAAAGAGCATCCATGTCAAGCAACAGCCGTACGACAGGCAGGTAAGTGCCAGGTAAGCTCTCTTCTCTATCTCTCTCTCTCACTTCATAAGAGCCTCCGCAAAAAATAATTTTTCATATTTTTCATATTTTTAAATATTTTTTAAAAAATTAAAAAAATACTTGAAAATTAAAAAAAAAAGCATTTGATGCCACAAAAATATGAAAAATAGTAAATATTTTTCTTTTAATTTTCTCTTCATTTTTTCTTTTAATTTTCGATTTTTGCATTTTTGGAGTTGTGGCATTGCCCTCTAATAGTCCAAATTTTTCAATGGCCTAGTGGTGCATTTTTGGTTGTTGCGTTCGATTTTTCGAATTCAATTTATCATTTGATGGGTCTCTCTCTCTTCTGCATTGCCAGCCTCTTCTTTGGTGTTCTTGTCGTGAACAGACTTTGGTAAGTTCTTGAGCTAGCTGAGAAAGACAAGGAACCTACTCTGGAACATCAATCTCGCTGCGCTGAGGTGAGTGCTAATTATCCGATGCGCTTTATTCTGGGAGAGGAGAGGAATTTGCGATATGAAGCATTATTTGGTGATTCCGACGGAGCATATTCCAACTGCGAGAGACCTCAAAAGGAGAGAACTGAAGGAATTGATAGAATGAATGAATGTATGAAAGACGCTACCTAAGGGATGATGATCCACAATCCATTGAAATTTGTTACGTAGACGTAGAATGCCTTGCTCCTGAACATTACTTGACGTCATTAATCATGAACTTTTACATACTATGCCTATAATAGCAAGCTTCGAAGTCAGATAAAGGAATCCATGATTATCATTTCTTTAATGCTTATTTCTATAAGAAGCTTCAAGAGGCATTATCATTTGAGAGAAATTGAGAAAAAGAGAGAGAGAGAGAGCGGAAGAAAAAGGGGGTTACCTAGAGAAGACAAAAGAAAATGCCCTGGCACATTTGGACTCTAAGCACTAGAGTGCTTCATGTACAGGACAAAGGTAAGTGGAAACTTTCGGTTCAGTGGAGCATAAAATGATGGTGGTGGTGGACGAAGCTTTGACACCAGGCATGCAATGATGGGAGCTCCACCAAGATAAATGAAGGAGAGGAGCTTTCGGTATGAGAGTGGACCGAAAGAATAAAGAAAGAAAAAAGAAAATGAAAAGGACCAAGGGCATCGTCTATTGGGGATTATTCATTTCGCTTTCTTTTTGGACGAGCTCAGCAAAAGCAGATCATCTTCCCAACCACTTTCTTGGCAGTCGAGCAAGAAGACAAACTTCAATCAAGGCTTGGGACCGGGCGGTTAGCATGATATGCTTGCATGTCTGCAGAAAAGAGAGGGAGCTGGGGGATGCTGCAAAAAGACCGGAAAGAAAAACCCTAATTGGGGACAGCTCTCCTCTCTTCTCCTCTCCTCTCCTCTTGGTTATCGTTTCATCTTCCGTCTCGAGTCATTGATGTATGCTCATGCTCATGCTCATCCTGTTCTTCACTTATCTCGATCTCCCTGACGGCGAACCTTGATGCGGGTTTACGAGAAGTTGAACGAATTTTACAGCAACAGATGGCTGGTGTTCGTGTGCGTCATGTAGGTATAATCGTGCGCCGGAGTGGGCTACTTGTTCGGCAGCATCTTCCCCGTAATTAAGAGCGTTATAGGGTACACCCAGCTAGAAGTAGCTATTCTCGAGGTGGCCAAGGACTCGGGGGATGCGATTGGGTCGTAGCTGGAGGTATGTGTGAGGTGCTGCCGACTTAGACGATATTGGCAATTGGGTTGGTTCAGAACTTTCTTGGTTACAACTTGCTCTAGCTCATTGTCATTGGTGTCTTGCCTTCTATGCCTCTCTAGGTGTAAAAGGAGGACATCTGTGATTCATTTGCAAGACATTGACTGTCTTATTCTCATATAAAATGGATAGTTAGTGAAAACATCACCTACGTATTGGCTATGCATCTGTATTTGCGAAAATAAATGGCGAAACCTGTTTCAATACAATAGCTCCCATTTCTCGTGTTTAGAACTTCCCTAGAAGTAGAGGTCCTGTTGTGGGGATACTAAGGAAAAAAGCGAGGGTTCGAGGGGGAGAAAACCCAACCCCCATCGTCGCGACCTGAGGCGACGGTGGCCTCGTGCCATGAACCACTGCGAACCAGCTTGAAGGAAACAACAAGCGAGACACCAAGATCATCAACGCTGCTTCATTCACTATCAAAAGGGAAGGCCACACCGTCGGCGATATTTTTCGTAGGCAATTGCACATAGATGAGAATGCACTCTTCATTGGTTACAAGCTTCCTCACCCTCTGCAGTATAAGATCATTGTCCGAGTACACACTACCGGTCAGTCATCACCCATGCAGGCATACAATTAGGTTATTAATGATCTTGTTAAGGAACTTGATCATTTGAGGAATGCTTTTGAGGTAAAGGCGATGATACGCCTTTGGGATGGGAAGCCTTCCCATTCACAGAGTCAAAAGGCCAGGAACTCTAGAACAGCCAAGGGATTAACTGGCTCAAGCTCTTGGTGAACAACACGCTCTTTCCTTATGTCAAATGAGGCCGGCGTTGTCTTCGAAAACTATATTCAGGAATTAGTACGACAGAGAAGTGATCACTTGGATCTCCGCGGGCCGCCTCTTCCAGGTCAAGTACGCCATGGAGGCCATGAAGCAGGGTTCTGCCACGATCGGCCTTCGATTCAAGATGCATGTCATCCTGGCTTGCATCAACAAGGCCAACAACGAGCTCTCCTCCCATCAGAAGAAGATCTTCAAAGTTGATGACCACATCGGCGTCGCCATCGTCGGCGTCACTGCGCGATGGCCGCGTGCTCTTGCGGTACATGTGCTCGGGGCGCATCAACCATGCCTTCACCTATGGGTCGCCACTCCCAGTGGGGAGATTGGTGGTTCAGTTGGCTAACAAGGCTCAGGTCTACACCCAACAGTCTTGGAAACGACCATATGATCTCGATCTTTTGGTAGCTGGACTAGATGAATCTGGAGCCCACCTCTATTACAACTGTCTAAGCGGAAAGTACTTTGAATATCAGGCTTTTACCATTGGGTCTCGATCACAAGCTGCAAAACGAGGAGGAACGACATATGGGAGGGACATAGAAGCGAGGGGACAAAAAATCGTGAGAGCATGAAAAAGAGGGAAAAAGCCAAAGTCAAAAGAAGATTAGAGAGACTTATTTTTCTTCTTCATGATCTGACACCAAAAAGATAGGGATAAAGGTGTCCAGAAGGACATTTCGGCTGCAGGCTGAAAGCAAATGGGCAATAGTGTCCAGTTAAAAGAATGGAGCCCCGCAGAACGTAGGCATTCTTACAAATGTTGCTGTAGAATTGATGTCTGGAAGTGCATGCCGAACCATACAAGAGGAAGTTGTTGCTAAGAACAATGTTAAAAAAAAAACAACTAGCAATGTAGCAAAAACGGAATCAAGTGAGAGCAGTTCTGGAGATGAGTCAGACAGCAGTCCAAATGATGATGGTCCACCTAAGAACGCTGTGGATGTTTCAAGCAGAAGGCCTCAACTCTCCTTTAACCAATTGCAACTGAGACGAAGAATGCTGAGAATTGCAGGGAGGAGGCTTTCTTCTCTATCCTGCGGGACTTTGCAGTCATCTCCAGCAGCTGCCTTTCTTTCTCGAAGTCATGACCTTGGCTTCGATTTCTTGTCCAGATCCGAACCGTCCCAAAACCCGTCACCTTCTCTGCCGCCACAGTTTCGGTTTCCAATCAAAGGGATGATCTGTGATGAAAAAAGTACTAAGAGAACTTTTTGCAAATGTCTAAGATCTTTATCTTGACACTGCTGCCATACGTGGGATTTTTGCTCTCAGGATTTTCTTCTGAGGCCTTGACACCAACACATGATATGGGTATGGTCCCAGACCTTCCAGCCACCGTGGCAGCTGTAAAGAACCCAACATCAAAGATTGTGTATGATGAATATAATCATGAGCGATATCCACCTGGTGATCCTAGCAAGCGTGCTTTTGCATGCTTTGTTTTGTTAGGTGGTAGGTTTGTCTATGCATGCTGATCCGTTTTTTGGTCCTCAAGTCTGTCTAGAGTATGTCAGCTAGTAAGGATGTCCTTGCACTTGCTTCCCTTGAGGTTAACTTATCTAGCATTGAGCCTGGGACGACTGTTGCTGTTAAATGGGGCGGTAAGCCGGTGTTCATAAGGCGTTGTACCGAAGATGACATTTAGCTGCCAAGAGCGTTGATTTGGCTTCCCTCCGTGACCAAGAGGACTCTGCAAGAGTTAAGAATCCGGAGTGGCTTAATATAGTTGGAGTTTGTACTCATTTGGGGTGTATCCCATTGCCAAATGAGATGATGACCCTATCAACCCGAGGCCAGGCACCTTGAGCCATGCTGTGATCCAGGAGAAGCCGCTCTGGATTGTTTTCAAGCGGACCTGGTCATAATGTCGAAGCAAGAGCTGCTCATGAACAGCTGCTTTAAGACCATCGACGGCCACGGTGCTAATGTCCACATTGCAAATGGAGCGTGAATCACCATTCAATTCGTCACCCACATTAGTTTTCATGGTATTCACATCCATGACTGCAAGCTAACTGGCAAAGCCATGGTCAGGAGCTCGCCAACTCATTATGGCTAGAGGACTATGACCGATGGACCGCCTGCGACTGCATTGGGATTCAATCCTCCAGGTAAGCTTGCACGACCTCTGTTGATGATGTTTGATGTGTTAATTTAGCGTTTTAATGTAGAAATTGCAAGATCGTGGTTCGTCGAAAAATTGCACCTGGTCGGAGCTGGTTAGGGCTGTTTGAGGCAGCGTTCGTGTTTGTTAAGCTCATATTTGGCTTTAAATCATCATTTTTGTGTAGGATGGGTCAATTTGGGTAAAAAATAAGCATGTTAGAGCCAATTTTGGGAAATTTCCGGCGACTTGCCGGCGTGGTTTGCCAGACCGACAAGCCGCCAGTCTTCTTCTTCATTGGCGAGTTGACCAGTCAACTACGAACCAACGAAGAAGACAACGCAGTAAGAGTAAAAAAAAAAGGATAACAATGAAAGCAAATATTAATGGAAAGGCAAAAAAAGAGAATAAAAAGAGAAGGGTCGGGTTGGTGGCCTGGTCCAACTGATTGGTCCGAAATCAATTTTAAAAAATAATAATGAAATAATAAAAATAATAAAAAAAAATTTAAAAAAATTAAAAAAAACATTCTAGAAAAGTCAGAAAAATTCCAAAAAATTCTCAAGAGCCTCAAAAACTAGGAAACAGGCCATTTTGACTGGTCAATCCTATTTTTGATGATTTCCATTCCTGATCTTTTCGAAATGACGATTTTGCCCCTTCTGGGCAAATTGTCTTGAAAAATTCTAAAAAATTCAGAAAAATCCCAAAAGCTAAGAAATGGGCCATTTCGACTGGCCAATCCTATTTTTGATGATTTTCCTTCCTGATCTTTTCGAAATGATGATTTTGCCCCTTATGGGAAAATTGTCTTGGAAAATTCCAAAAAATTTAGAAAAATCTCAAAAACTAGAAAACGGGCCATTTCGACTGGCCGATCCTATTTTTGATGATTCCACTTTCTAAGACTTGAAAAATGACCATTTTCCCCTTCTGGTCAGTTTGACCTAAACCTTGACTTCTCAAATGATTTTTCATAAAGTGGTACCGAAGAGGCGTTGATAAAAATATTAGCGTAATCAAGTCCCCGGACTTTGAATCTCTAATTCATAGAAATAATTTAGTTATCCCGCTAATTTACTTAGATTTCCAATCGACCTACCGAGAACGATTGGTGGCGACTCTAAATCCTAAAATTATTTGAAAAAAAACATCAAAGTCGCAATTCGGTAAGGCTTGAGAGAGTCCGTATTAGGCTAGTCAATCTAATTAACCTGATAATCAGTTTGATCATATTTTTGATGATTTTCCTTCTTCCCGCTTATCCATACATCCATTACCATCCATGCACTTCATCTAAAAAGTGAAAAATACAAAAAAAAAAAGAAGGGAAGAGAATACCTCACTAGAGTCTGAGGAGTAAACCAAGCATGAGTTGGCAAATTAGGATATCCATGGAATTAAGGTACTGAAAGGGCATTCGTTTTAATTAACTAGTGTAACTAAGTCCCCGAACTCATAATCTCTAGTTCGTAGAAGTAATTTAGTTCTCTCGCTAATTTACTTAGGTTTCTAATCGACTTACCAAAAAATGATTAGTGGTGACTCTAAATTCTAAAATCATTTGAACAAAAATCAAAGTTGCGATTCGGTAAGGCTTAAGAGAGTCCGTATTAGGGTAGTCAATCTAATTAACCTGATAATCCGTTAACCTGGGAATTTTCCACGATCGAATTCTTTAGGGTGGCAACACTATCCTGCTCCTACTACTAGGGAGATGTACGGACGTTGTTAGATGCCACAGATGGGTTAGACTCAATGTTAGGTTTGGGGTCCATGATCTCTCCATCGGGAGTATTGAGATCCATCGGGTCCTAGGTGAAGACATAAGAGGTCGGGTTATGCAGCCCCTTAAATCCACGAAGCGAGCTACAAAGAACATCACCCTCACGCAAGAACCAAGCTTTAAAGAGATTGACCACTAGGTGGCTAAATTCTTCATCCACCTAGATCATGGTAACGTGGTGTTCCCAGACCTGATTCGTATATAGAACAATATGGTGCACGATATAGAATGACTGATCGGTAGGAACCCCAAATTTAACGTACCACTCCATTGCCTCGAACCTGAAAATGATAACTACGACGGGATGAGAAATAAATCTCAATGAATCAGTGCCTACATCCAGCTAGGGCATTGATTCGCTCAGGCAATCCAAATAAAAATACATCGTAAAAGCATAGAGCTAATCATATGTAAATTTATCACACCATGGATCACACATAAGCAAAGATCAATTGAAAAATAAAAGTGGCATATTCTAGACAAATAACCAGAATTTCCACGATAGCTAGCAAACACCAAGTTCCTCTCGTATTCTAGTTATTAAAGGCCATTGGGCCCATTGCACATGATTGGTGTGGCGAAACACTATGACTGGCGGTATCTACTGCATGACTAGCTATTGTCCTTTACTTTTGATGACGAAGTCTGATAGTCCATCAAATTTGTATGACTGGCATGACACGAAATTATCAGGAAAGACCGTACGCCTAGCATAGATTTAAACTCATCATGTGACCACACGCGCAGATCGTACAACCAATCAATCCACATTTTTATATCTGGATATAGAAATCAATCCTCATGTAGTCAAACATAAACCACTCTAAGTATCCAGTAAACAAATATCGATCACAACCTTAACTAGTCGATAACGTTAATAGTATCTTGTACTCGATTATCTGGACTAACCACTGACCGCTACTCCATCTAACATCTAATCAATCAAACAATTCGTTGATCACTCGACTCTAGCTAATTGCTGGCTCGCGATCAAACAATTATAGACAATCAAACTAATGTCCTAATTGAGAGTTAGGGGTTAACTTACAAAGATGTTGGCAATGACAAATGAACAAGAGCAATGGTGACTGGTGGCGACAAAATCTGGCGAGTGGCAGTGGCTGGCAAGTGGCAACGATGACGCAAATGATGCTTAGATGGTTGGATGGAGCATGATGAGCTAAAAGGAGGCTAAAAGGAGGGCGAAATTTTGAGAGCATTAGGGTTGCTCGACGATTGAGGACGATGGCAGAGCTTCGGTGAGCTGGAAAGCACGGTTGGAGTTAAGAGCAGCAATCGGGAGAGCAAAAGACGATACCAACAATGAGAGTGAGGAAAGGAGGAGCTCAGGCTAGATGGTAATGTCATAACTGGGACTGAGCGATGCGGCTAACGAAGAGCAACAACATTGATGAGCTCACAGCTAGGGCTCGTGATCATAGGGGCTGAGGGGTCTTGAACTTGAGGTGGCTGGCGGATGAGGCAGGCTGAAGCGGTTGGCTTGGCTAGTAGAGGAAAGTGGGAAGGGTCGAGGTTTATAGAGAGGTCTCGACAGGGCTCGTGCGACTGAGGGAGGAGGTGATATGCGTGAGGGGGCGACCGACGAGCTAAGTCGGCTAGGCTACAGCTACGAAAAATGGCTACTGGTTAGCTCAGCTATCCTTAGCGTAGGCATAACGCTCGACAAGCGATTCACCTCCAACTTGAAATCTACGTTTTGCACTTTCTCCAAAAGAAGCCACTCTTGGACCATCATTGGGGCTATCGTTGACTACCGACTTAAAACATCTGCGTCCTTGTTTGCCTTACCCCAGATGGTACAAGATTTCACAATTATAATCCTTAAGAAATTCCATCCAACGTTGCTGTCTCATATTCAACTCTTTTTGAGAGAATAGATACTTGAGACTCTGGTGATTAGTGTACACCTAAAACCTTTCTCCAACCAGATAGTACCTCCAAATCTTTAAGGTAAAAACAATCACAGCCAACTCTAAGTCGTGCGTTAGATAATTTAACTTGTAGGGACTCAATTGGTGAGACGCATATATTACTACTCTCCCATGCTACATCAGAATGTAACCCAAACCAAATGATGCATCGCTATAGATTTCAAAACCTCTAAGACGAGACGAGATCATCAAAATAGAAGTTATAGTTAGCCTGTGCTTAAACTCTTGAAAACTACACCCGCACTTGTCTGTCCATTCAAACTTCTCGTTTTTCTTTAATAGGCAAGTCAAAGGCATAATTAATGCAGAGAATCATTCTACAAAACATCTATATTAACCTACCAAATCCAAGAAGTTTCAAACCTTTGACACTGTCGTAGGTCTCGACTAATTCATGACTGCTTTGATCTTCGATGGATCTACTGCAATTCCTTCATTGGAAACCACATGGCCTAAAAACGCCACACGAGCTAGCCAAAACTCACACTTATTGAATTTGGCATACAACTAGTGCGCTCTGAGGGTCTCCAAAACTACCTTCAAATGCTGCTTGTGATCTTTCCAACTCCTTGAATACACCAGAATATCGTCTATGAATATGATGACAAATCTATCAAAAAATTCGTTGAATGCCCTATTTGTTGACATTTGAATTTTGATCATTTTTTTAAAAATTTAATAAAAAATTCATAAAACTTTATAAAATTGAAAAATCAACTTTGAAAACCTTGACCAAGCCTATGGAACCAATTTGGAGCAAAAAATAATTTTTTGGATTTTTTGTATTTTTTAATATTGTTCATATATTAGGAAAATATCCAAAAAATCATAAAAATAGACTTCGTGGCCTAAAAAATAGAGAAAAATATCCAATATTTTTAGAATCTCTTTTCATATTAGCCCATTTAAATTTGAAAAATCAAATTCGAGATTGTGCGTTCCTACACAAATACAACTCCGAATCGGGCTTAAAAAATGCAATTTGAGTATTTTATTTTAATTTTTCACTTTTTATGGGTTGTTACATCACCCTCTAATACCCAAAGTTTTTATCTTGGCCCAATAGTGCCTAAAATTTCTCAATTTTGACAAAAGGACTTAATTGGAATTCATATTTTTTCAATCTAGCCCACGATTCACTAAAAGTGAAATTAAAAATTTCGTAGGGGTACCCATGAGAATCAAAATCCATCACCTATATTTTTAGCATTCTAAATCCATTGGTGAGGGCATTTTGGTCCGTTTTTGCCATCTAGGCTTTAAAATGTTTGAAACAAGATTTTGGGTCAAACCCAAAATTTGGGGTTTTTGTGCAATTTCAATTGAATTTTTCTTGAAAACCACATTTTTAAATGTAATTCACCGTGGGAAATCCATTTTTGGCCCCAATTTCACTATCGAATTGTAGCTCAAATTGGCTTTTTTTTGGCCTATCGAGTCGTCGAGTCGGGCTAGCTTGACCTATGACCTGATACTATTCACTATCTTCAACCTCCGGCCCACCTATGATACACAGCACACGCGCACGTTTTTTGATTTTCTCCTGCTCGAACAACGTCGCCGTGCCACCCCTCATCATCGTATCTCCCTTTTATCACCTTGCACACATGGCTAGGTGTATGGTGAGGGGGTGAGCTCGAATATCTATTATCTGAGAGAGAGAAAAATGACAAAAAAAATGGTGAGCTGTCCACCCGAGAGAGCTGAGGGAATCAGGCATGAAATTGATTCGAGAACATTCTCACGGAAAGGGGGGGGAATATACATGCAGAGAGTGAAACATTTTCAGAAGGGAGAGAGGATTTTCTCAGAAAAATACGAGGAAACCATTTTTGAAGCTCCAAGAGCCAAAGAACTTCGAAGCCTTCACCAGAGTGCTTAGCGCAAAATCGAGGCTCACCGATTGTCCTCCGAGCTTTCTGAGGGTCTAAGGAACAACCCCAACCCAACGGCGGAGCTCCACAACCCGTGAATAGGTAATCGCCATGGATTACCTCCCGAGCTCACTTTAATGGTGTATCGTTAGCATAATTGTTTTCCTTCGTAGTTTTTGATTAAGTCTCCTCTCGAATACTTGCTAAGCTCCATACTCCATTTGTTTTTCATTGTTCGCGTCCAAAACCCTACGGACTACCTTGGGACTTCATAAGCACGTCACAAGTTCGTATGAGTTGTTTACACAAAACCGAGCTTCGAAACCTATAGGTAAGTCTTCTAGGACTCCATACACATTCGTCAGAGGTTTAATGTTGAGTTTGAATAGCTGAAATGTTGAGAAATGGCCCTCATCGAAATCTGAGTGTTCCTCACTGGTGACTGCAACTGTGCAGGTTTGTTTAGGGTAGTTTGAGGTGGTTCTTTAGGCTAAAAATAGCATATATGGATGTTGGAGTGGCTTAGGATCGGTCTCGGTGAGAAAAAGGGCTCAAAACGGGCATTATGGCTCTTCGCCAAATTTTTCCGGCGACTTTCCCATCCTCACCGAAAAAATTTGGCTGAGAGCCACAATGCCTGTTTTCAGCAACCTCGCCGGAAAAATTTGGGCCGCCGGCATCCCACTTGTCATCTTCTCCGATGGGGAAGTTGACCAGTCAACGTTGACATGGCTGCCACATGGCAACCATGTCAGCCAAAAAAAAATCCCTTTTTTAAAAAAAGGAGAGAAAAATCACTTTCAAAAAAATGAAATCGATTTTCAAAAAATATATATATTTTTGTGATCGTGCGGCCCAGGTTTGGTCACGCATCATGATCTCCGTCGTCCATGTAATTTTCATATTTTTTTTAAAAACAAAAAAGCAAACACATTTTTAAAAAAATGAAAAATTCAGTTTTAGCATATTATAATTCTGCCCAATCGGATGGTCGTGGATTAGCCACATCACCCGATCATGGCTATTGATCTTGGAGAGTGATCGGAGGGTTGTGGGCTAGCCACGTGTTCCATCTTCTAACCATAGGATTAATAATTAGTTTAAAAAAATTCAAAAACTCATAAAAAATTCAAAACATTCAAAAATTCAAACAAAAAAACCCGAAACTGTGTCTTTTAATCAGACCCGAGACACATTTGGTCTGGACTAGGTGCCCGTGAGGCATGGGCCGAGTCGATTCGATCTCGTGTAAAAATATTAAAAAATTTGAAAATATTAAAAAGTGAGAAAGTGATTTTTTTTTAAAAATTCCAAATAATGGAAAATTCTTAGAAAATTCTAAAAAAATTGGAAAAAATTCTAAGAAATTCAAAAAATTTAGAAAAGCTTCAAAAATTAGCAAGCAGGTTGTTTTAAACAATCAATTTCCTTCCAATTTTTTCAAAATGATGATTTTGCCGCTTATGGACAAATCGTCTCGAAAAATCCCAAAAAATTTCCAAAATTATAGAAAATGGGAAATGGTCAAGTTTGACTGGCCAGACCCCTATTTTGTGATTTTAGCTCCCGATTCTTCCTGAAACAACGATATTGCCCCTCATAGGCGAATTATCCTTCAAAAATTTAGATAAATCCCAAAAAATCTCGAAAATTGAGAAACGGGCACATTTAACTGGGCAATGATATTTTGATGATTTGGGTTTCAAATCTCTTCAAAATTGAAAATTTGTGCCTTTGGGAAAATTGTGCCCCAAAATGATGATTTTGCTTCTGTTCACACCTGATTTTTAATCACCTTTTTCTCTTAGAAAATTAATAGAAAATCCATAAAAATTCATAAAATTATAAAATAAATTTTGAAAGCCTTGGCCAAGTCTAAGGAACCAATTTTGAGTAAAAAGTGACTTTTCATATTTTTCATATTTTTTAATTTTTTTGAAAAAAATACAAAAATATTTGAAAATTCGGGAAAAATTATCATTTGATGCCACAAAAATACATAAAAATAGTCAATATTTTTCTTTTAAATTCCTTTTCATGTTGGCCATTGTAAATTCAATAAATCCAATTCAGGGTCATGTATTCCTTCACGAGCATAATCTCGAATGGGCCTAAAAAATCCAATTTGAGTCAATTTATTTTAATTTTCCACTTTTTATGAGTTGTGACGTCGTTCTCTAATAGTCCAAATTTTAGGGCCCAAAAGAAAGTGTTGGGTATAAACTTTTAGGTTGTTGCTGTTTGATGCCTTAAAGTTGGGTGCTGTTGTTCTATCACTTACTGGGTCTTGTGTCTTTGATTCTGGGAGCTTCGTGCATTGGCGAGTGAATGGTCCTGTAACTGTATGGACATAGAGTTGGTCACGTCGAGTCAAGAGAGGAGAAGGCGAGAGAATCGTCACATGGCGCAAGATTCGGAGAAGAGGTTTCACTCGGTCATGGACAAGCTGTTTCACTCTCCTCCGACCACCCCGTCATCCAGCTCGTCTGGTTCGCAATTGTCAAGGGAAGTAAGCGCCCAAATCTGGCTTCTGCACTAGCATTAGTTGATCCCATCTCGTGAGTTGATTTAAAAAAAAAAAAACGAGGTTCAGGTTTCACTACCTCTAGCTGGATTATCCCAAGCTCTAGAATGCAGACCATGGGATCGTGGTGATCTTATGAGGAGATTATCCACATTCCAGTCTATGACATGGTTCGCCAAACCTAAGGCTGTGAGTCCTGTAAATTGTGCTAGAAGAGGCTAAGTTAATGTTGATATGGATATTATAGCATGTGAAGTATGTGGCGCACGAGTACTTTTTTTCAACACCATCATCTTGGTCACGGGAGCAAGTTGAGAAGGCAGCTCTGGTATTCAGCTTAAAGTTGGACAATGGGCATAAATTACTTTGCCCATGGATTGACAATGCCTGTGATGAATTTCTGGCGCAATTTCCTCCCACACCACCTCTAGTTTTGGTTAATCAATTTAAGCAATGTTATATTTCTCTTATACAATTATTGGCTCTTCCCATGATGTCTTTCTCATCCTGGGAGACGCGCCAGCGGATGTACCCCTGCCTGCGAGATGCTTGAGGGGGTAGCTGCATGGGTCGTTCATGGCATTACCGCCGCCTTTTCATGTCTCTTGAGCTATGCTCGTGCATTTATCTCGGCATAGAAGATGGGCCCGAGGACCATTCTCTATTGCTGTTCATCAGAGACCGGGGGAGGCTCAAGTAAAACGCCACTGTGGAGGACAAGAAAAGTGGGGTGAATGATGGAGCTGATGGTGGGAGGAGCTGTGATTAAAAAATCAAGTGTAGGCCAATTGGGGAGAATTAATGATGGAGTTTTAAAAGAAATGGTAGGTGGAAGACAAATTAGAGGGGTACTTTCAGTGAGAGACCAAAGCTAAAGAGAAAAGAAGTTTGAAGTCAAAGAAAAGGTGGACAGCATGTGGATTTTTGGGTGGAGAGAGGCCTCTTCATCATGAACATAAAGAAAAGAGGAGCAGGGACACGGCAATGATAAAAGAAAGAAAAAAGGGGATCCAGAGAAAAAGGGGATCCAAGGTAATCATCTGGGGACAAAAAGAAAACAAAAACCTACAGGGGAGCAGGGGTACAAAGGGCTCTCGGCCAATCCGAAAAAGGGGTCAAAAGGTGCACAACCAGAAGGATGGAGGGCACCGAAAGCAAAAATACTTTAGGAGGTGGAGCTTGAAGAAGGTGCAGTCCACCATGTACTCTCTGGATGTCCGTGAACCTCAACCACGTTCACAGGGAGATACCACAAAGAGCAGCTTCTGGACACCAATGAGGGGACGGATCCATCAAGCCGACTAATAGTTGTACTGTGTACAGCAGCAAATCCAAGAAACCTCGGTGGAGAAAGAGTAAAAGAAAAGGACAAGCAAGAGACTTGCAGGCATTGCTGTTTTGCTATTCAAGGGCGTTGCAGCCGCTTACTGAACTAGTCCGCTAACTAGCCTGCTGCATCGCTGAATCAACCCTGTTGTCCAGCTCTATTTTCATGGTTAATCAACTTGGTTTTTACCTCGAATTAAGGACTAACCTAGCTGCTATCTTGCGTTAGAATTTCTATGGATTTGGACTACATTTTCGCTGCAATATCAAGTCAAATAGAGCTAGAAGAGGACAAGAGCTTCTTGTCAAGATTGCTCATGCCACAAGGGAGCTAGAAGATAAACGCCAATGGAATGTCGAAGCAAGCTACAGAGAACAAGTCTAACTTAGAGGAGTTCTCGACCCCCTATAAAATTCTGACTTTTCGTTTATCTTCTGGAAAGTCCTAGTTTGGTTTTCTTTCAATTGTGTCTAGGTGTGATGAAGGGAATCAAGAATCTCAGCAAAGCCATCATCCTCCCAAGTCGAAGACCAATGCCCATGCCGCCTTCTACGGAGGCAGTGATGCGTCAGGAACAATAAGTGGAGTTTGAGGGTATGGGAATTTATCTAGCAAGGGTATGGCACAAACACAACCATTGAGGGCCACGGGAGTATTCATCTGATCAAAGCGAATGAAATTGAAGGGGGCTTCACGTGCAGAAAACTCGTCCTCATGGAATTCACGTCTCCCAACCTTCACCCCCATTATTCCATGAAACATTTCAACCCGATGCCTCCTCTTTGAGTCTTGTTTATTTGGTTTACTCCTGCCTTCTTTCGATGATTCACTAATCCTGAAGAAAATTTGCAGGGAGATCTTATTCTTCCTCTGCGAGCCAATTGAAGCTTTATCCAATCTTCCTGAAAGCGAAAATGGTAAAGAGACGCCAAGGAGACTGCATCAGACTCTATGTGAGGGGGCCCGTCCTCGAATACAAGAGGTCCAAGCCCAATCAATACCCAAACACGTTATTGATCCAGATTGAGGGAATGAACACCCAAGAGGAGGTAGCGTGGCGTACCGTGGAAAACGCATGGCTTACATCTACAAGGCCAAGGTGAAGAAGAAGGGTCGCACTACCGCTGTATTTGGGAAGCGGAGTCAGAGTCTCATGTATCCTAGCAGCCGTACCATGGTGTCCATTCGTACTGCAAGTGCTGGACCTTCTACCAGATTTTTTGATGGCTGGGGACTGTCTGGATCCTGACTCACTAGGGAACAGAAGCCAAGGCTAGAGGAGCTATCTTTGAGGAATAAATTGAATCTAAGTGCTCTTTTATTTTTTTGGTTTAGATGCAAAGAGCACAGATTTTCTACCTGACTTTCACTATGTTTATGTTGGGCAATAGCTTCGTATTAGCGGTAAATGATCAATGAAGCAAAAAGACGAAGCAACGCTGAAAATGGCCATTTGGGCTTCGTCACTCAAGGATGGCACAAGAGTCGAATTTTCAAGAATTTCGTCGCATAAATGGATTGATTTAAAATTTCGATTTATGCCATGTCACATTCACATTGTAATTTTCTGTATTTATCGCTTAAAAAATCCGAACCCCAGATTGCGGTAGGCCCTGCCCCCTACTTGGCAGTGTAAAGATCTCTTGTATTTCATCTCTTGTATTTTAATTTCCTCATATCAAACCCCAGAATCGGTAGGCTGAGCCACTTGCTGGAGGTTTTTTATTTACTGCTTTCTGTATTCTATTTCTACAGTTTAATTTCCATATTATCAAATCTTGGAATCAGTGGGCTGAGCCACCTGCAGAGGTTCTTTATTTACGCTTTCTGTACTCTATTTATGCATTTCGATTTTCTACATATGGAATCCCATAATTGATAGCCGAGCCACCTGCTGGAGGTTCTTTATTTACTGCTTTCTGCCACTAATTTTATGCCGTTTTGGTTTCTACAACCATTGAATCCCAGTATTGGTTAGGCCGAGCCACATGATGGGAGGTTAGTTTAGTTTACGTTGCTTTTCGGCTTAAATGTACCTATTTTATGCGCTTTTGATTTCTACATTTCAAACTCCAGAATCGGTAGGCCAAGCCACTAGCTGGAGGGTTATTGTACCGTTTTCTTAACACTGCCTAAACAAAAAGTGTTTAGGCTCACTCGCTCTTTCGGCTTTTAAAAAATGTTTTTTAATGCTTCATTCTTATATACTGCTTGTTATATCGCATCTTTTAAGTTGCATTTACATTCATAAATATTTGCATCGTTAGTATTATTTAATTTGCAAAAATCCACCAAAAAATGTCATTCATGTTGCAGTTTTGTGACAGTCTGTTCTTTGATCAAATCTGACCCATTTATCGGAATTTCTAAATGTAATGGAACACTTCGATTTTTTAACAATCTGATCGGTACGCTCACTCTAGGATTGCCTACCTGAGAGACTAACCGGATAAGAGGGCGCTGGGGGTGGGAAATGGGGCTTTACTGGGAATGGGGTTCCCATATTCGCCGGCCCTGTTGTTCGTCTGAGAGAGCAGGAGCGGTATTTTAATGAAATTTCCCGACCACAAAATGAAATCGGACAGCGGAAATCGAATTAGTAAGATAAAACCACAACAATGCAGAAATGAAGAAATCTAGTTTCAGAAATGCGTGGCCTAAGGACAGGACAAGCCGTCGGGATACGTACTTTCGGAGAAGCCAAGACCCCGTGAAATAGAAAACTCTTACCCGAAATTGCCCCCGGTAAATTGCTCAGTCATAATAGAATCTAGAATAAATAGGATTTTGAGAGTGACTATACGATAGAACGACAAAACCAAAAAACCAGCCAGAAATTTTCACCCAGTGCTGCGTTCCAAGAGCGCTTCGAGACCCGTCTGTACTCGCGGCATTTGGCACGCAAAATCGAGGCAAGTCAAATCAAGTGTTTTATAATCAGGTGTCACATCAATTCACGGCGGTCAAACAATAATCAATCAAATCATCAACACATCATGGTTTCAATTCCCAAGGCAATCAAATCATTGAACCAATCAAGTACAAGTTCTTAGCTCATCTTTTCTACACCCCATTATTGTCCCTCTACGATCCTTGGTAGAGCCTCCACCCACACCACCCCTAACCCATATATCTTCTTCCCCGTGGCCCATTTGGCCCTTGGTTGAAGCCGAGCCGAACCGCAACCTTTCTCTTAACTTTCGTTTTGCTCTAGCCGCCCCAACGCCCGACGTCCGATCCTTCACTCACGCTTCCACCGCCATTCTACATATAATAATATCGCACAATCTTGGTTGGTGACCACGCCTCTAGTTCTTATTCTTCTCACTTTCAGGCCAGTGAATCACCATAACAGGCGGGGGTCCGAGACGCAAGTGCTTCACCCGTACCCTCCCCCCTCTCTGCTCGTCTGATTTCGTGCCACCGAGCCCTGCCCGCCACAGTCCGTTCCACCCCATTCCGCCGTGCCCGCTGTGCTACCCAGACCATCCTGCCCCTCCCCTACCACCCGTCACCGTCAGCCACCCAAACGACCCGACCGCATCTGTAAGACTCCCTAGCCTCCCCTCTTACCATCTTTGTGGCCGTCCAAATTGCCCATTTGCAACACTCGGAAGACAGGTGTTTCATTCCTTAAGGCCGAGGACGCTCGACCGTAAGCCAGTCTTACCACGTCGTTCCGCCGCCGCCCAGTGTCCAGCTCCCCACCACGGGTAAAGCATATCCGCAATCTTAGTCATAGGTATCTGATTGTCTATCTTGCATAGGTTGTTGTCAGTTAAGGGCCTATGGTGGATGCGCATATCGGTAGCAATGCAGGAGTTAAATTTCAAGTAGTTTATGTCTTAAAGAATTGGCTTGTTAGAGCGCAAGCATTGAGGCCGAATAGAGGGGTCTGTCTGGTATTTGAAATGGGCCATGAAACAACTTAATATGGGACTTAATGGGTTTACCTTAACAAATGGGCATTGGGCCCCTCACAGAAAATTATAAATTATGTATTAAAGGGCCTTAATAGATGGCCTTGAGGACCACCTCTTCTTAAACTCCTTAGGGCCCCAATAGTGTACACGGGCCCTAGGGACTTGGATCATTGAAATATTAGGGCGCCCAAATGGGCTATCAAGGGGACCTGTCTAGCTTACTTAATATTTGGACTTGGGCCCTACACGAAAAATATTTTATACTAATATTGGGCCTCGAATTATTAATCAATACAATTAAACCCGGGGAATTAGGACAAGTTAAGGGGCACTTGAAAACCCAAATGGGCCCCAATTAATAAATAGGGCCCAACTTCGTCTTAATGGGGCCTAACATGTCTTAATGGGCTTGACCTCCTTTAATGGGCCATATCGCGGGGGACTTAACTTACTGAAGGGACAGTCCTAGTAAGAGAGCAATGGGCATAATTCGTCGAGGTAACCAGAATTGAACACAGAGGTCGTTTAGTGATAAATATTTAGTGCAGGGTTACCGAACACAATTGTGAACTAAACCGATTCTGTGTATGGTTGCGAACGGCATGGCGTAAATTGTATGATGTATGCCGCGTGCTGTGTGATATATACAATTGCCTTGCTTGTGAATC